>CAEGAE010054798.1:0-29951 GCA_903067095.1 Girardinus metallicus | reverse complement strand
GCATGGTTGTGTGTCCTGTCTGTCTCTGTGTTGCCCTGTGACAGACTGGCGACCTGTCCAGGGTGACCCCGCCTCTCACCCGGAACGTTAGCTAGAGATAAGCACCAGCACCCCTCCCGACCCCACTAAGAGACAAGGGTGTACAGAAGATGGATGGATGGACATTGCATTTGAAATTCTACGCATATCTGCTTTTTTAAATTTTGACTTGTAAACTTCCATTTACAAGTGGAAACTACTGTTTTAAATTATTTAGTTTCAGTGAAATGTTTTAAATCATTTATTTAAAAATAAACCATAAAGATTTAATATATTTTCTCACTAAAGAATACAAAATGGAATTAGCAACATTTTTATGAATTAAGCCTATAACTTGTCTGCAACTGATCTAATTGTTATTCTCATTTTTGCCATTTTTTTCCCCTCGTTTCTTTGCATTGACTGCATAATCATTTAATTTAGAGGTTGCAAGATGATGCTAAAAGCTACTTTGGTTGATACAGACTGTAGATGTTTGTGTGCTACATTTCATTATGAGCCTGCAAGCTCTGGATAATACAAATTAGTGGTTTAAGGGTTCATGACTTCGCCGTCCATCAGGATGCTAAATGACGAGTGGAGAGGCTCACCCTAAACGGCAGCTTTAATTATTATTATTGGGGGCGGATGACTCACAATTAGGTTGGGCTTGCCTTCGGGAAAGCTCTCTATTATGTGGATGATTAGCATATTCAGTCATTATAAATAATGTGGCTTTGCCATTTAGCAATTAAGTCGTGTTGCAAGTTTATACAAAACACAAATGTGACATTCTCATGAGAAATATGACTTCCTAATGTGTCTTTGGGTGCGCACACATTCTATTTTAGTGTCTATTGGAAGACGCGTCCAAGATCCACTGGCTGAACTCGTGAAGATTGATCCAAAACACATTGGCATTGGAACATATCAGGTGAGCCTTTTATTTTATTTCATTTTGTATATATAAAAAAAAAGAAATCAAACAAGACCTTCATTCTGTTTTTTTGCTAATTTCATACCCATCAGTATATCTTTGTTTATAGAAATCTATGCTTTTTGGCATATTATTTCAGTTTGTCATAAAGGATGTGCACAAATTTCATGCTCAAATTAGACATTTATTTAAATTTCTTCCAATTTTAAAAAAGCAACATGACAAAGACTCTAAATTATTAAGAGTTCAGCCATGACACACATAAGAACTTTAGTTTCTTCAGCCTCTTGTCCTTATTTGTCTCAGGGTTCGTGAACCTAAAACAACACAAAAGCTGATTTTGCGAGATGTGAGTTTACTACGTGTCATACTTCGCCTTCTGTTCCCAGGAACTATGAATTCAATGTCATTGTTGTTGGTAGATCCAGTTAAAAAGACATTAAAGAATAAAAACCAAGCCAAGAACCTTGGATGACATGTAGAAGTCATGACTCATTGTTGTGCCTTCCAGCTAAACGTGGTGAAATTTGAGTAATTTAATGATGAGACAGTCGATGCCATCTTTAAAATGTTTAATTAAAAAAAATCAGTTGGCAAGAAATAGGGCATAAAAGACTTAAAAGATGTGCTCCTTCAGCAAGTAAAAATGTTAAATGTGCAGAATTCCTGTTTGTGAGGATGTGAAGCTCATTTGAACATTGAGCTGTGATGCGAGAAAGGATGATTTGTTTTGTGCTGCAAGGCTGAGTAAGAACAAAGATGAAAACGCTGTTTGACTTTTTGGTTGAACAATGAACAAACTAATAAGTTACAAAACTTAAGTATAGTTTTTTATGTAGTTTTGGCATTATTATTCCTTTCATGCATAGTGGTCACTACAGTGGACAGCTATCTAAAAGCCACTTTCTTGTGCACACAGACTACTGAAGTGGACACTAATGCATCATAAAATACTCTATCAACTACTGGCCATCAGCTGCAAATGCAAGAAATAATTTTTGTCAAATCCAATATGGCCGACAGACAAAAAAGCATGCCAGCCAACCCCGTCCCTCCTTCTACTGTAGACGACTCTTGCAGGTAAAAAAAAATATTGTGACATCAGATAACCCCTAAAGAACGCCTGATGTACTTTTCAAATAACAACTTTGTATTTGGAGAAAATTACAATTGATCACCTTTTTTTCCTACCTTTTTCATGCCTAAAGAAAATAAAAAAAAAAATTGAAAAAAAATCCTGACACAAAGGATCATAATTCATGCATAAAAGGGTTAATGATAATGATAGCATATTTCCTGGTGAATCTACTAAAAGCAAAAATATTTGTTACATTTGGCTGTGATTGGGCATCTGTAAATCAAATACAATAAAAGCTAAATTTTTTCATAAATGCATCAAAAAAAAAGTCGCTCTTACAAGTTGTTTTTTGTCTTTTTTTCCATATAATATCTTTACAATAAAAAACAGATTATACCTCAAGGAAAACAAGGACTCAACATCGGCTTGGTGCAAAGTCTGATTGGTGCAGCTCTATTTTTGTTATATGTGGGCTCTAGGAAGAGCCCCAGTGGAAAACCACTTCATGATACAAGAGGGAAAATAGAAGTGAGAGTTAGCAAAGACAACAGATGCTGACAAAAGTCAAAGGCACAGAGAATGAGCGGAAGAAGCTAAAACGGACATTCAAGAGTGAAAGGAGCAGGCCAGGTTGTGCAGCTGCTTGTGGGTGTGAGTGTGCGTGTGCACGCGTGTGTGTGTGTCTTGGGGAGTGTGTTGGGTCACAGGCCCTTGTCTCTCATCACATTCTGCAGGGCTCTCTTGGGTGCCCACAGTTCTGCACTTTTCGCTCTCAGATCATGTGACTGGGTCAACAAATGATAATATAACAGAGTAAATAAACTCTTGGTGCTGACAGATATGAGATGGGACATCAGTTTAACCTGCATGTGTGCTCACACAAACATTTCTACACACTTTCCCTCCCTGTTTCTTCTCACAGTTAGCAGGTAAGAACATATGCACATAAATGCATGTGTAATACATAACTCTAAGTGGTTTTTTTTTTGTTTTTTTTTGGGATACGTGTGAAAAAAAAGTGAGCTCATGGCTACGTTTTCTTTTGTGCGATTCATGGCATTTTGAGGTTTCTTAAAGTTTATTTCTCCTAGACCCAGAAAGCATAAGGGCAGATGTAACTCTAGACAGCTGGCACAGCGTGCGCTCTCTTTCTCTCTAACTCTGCAGAGCCAGTGAGTGACAGCTCTGAGAGAAAGGCGGAAATGAGCTGTGGGCTAAAAAAGTGAAGCCCATTAAATTCAGATTGGGTGTAAGTATTGGTGTGGGAACATTATTTTCACTGCACCACCCCTGGTTTAAAGGTCTCACTGGATATTAAAGGTCTTAGATGGCATGGTTAAATCTGCAGCAAATGATACTCCTTTCCTCAATACTCATTTTAACAGAAATATGCATTTAATGAGTGGTGTACATTTAGGACAGTAAAATTAACACATTTTAAAGTAGCTTTTTGCTCTTTTTATTGATCAGAATAGGCCTTAAAACGACTCTCTGTCACTTGCTTGGTGTGATTGTGGTGCTTGGTTAACAGTTGGACAATCCCTACAGCGGTGGAACTAATTGCTACTGAAAAACACACACAAAGGCACACACTGCTGTGTAAGAAAACATTATCCACCTGCCGGATATTAAAGAAACTGTCAGTCTTCTCCTTACAGCTTACAGACATTCCCTCGTTCTTGCTTTCTGACCTGTATTTTCATGTTTGTGCTCCGACAACTGACCTTCATCAGTCAAAAACCAGGGTTTTAGATTAGATTAACAGAATTGTTTTTGTCTTTTCAATTATTCTCTTATAACAAAGATAAAAATGAATAATGACAGAGTGGCCACAAGCTTAATCCATCGATATAGTGAACATGGTGAGCTTAAAGACCTGAAAAATCGAAGCCAGTTTTTCATCGAAGCACATGTTCTACCACAGAAAAAAATCTAAATTTCTTTAGGGTTTCTTTCACACCAGCACTGTTTGGCCCGTTTCAATCAAACTATAGTTTGTCTGCCTGGAAAGTCTGGTTCATTTGAGGAGGTGTGAATGCGCAATCAAGCTCTTGATGCCAACCAAAAATGCAAACTCTGGTCTACGTAAAAAACCAGGACTTGGTTCTGCTGAAATGGAAAGACAATTGTGAACAATATGCATGTAATTTATAGACTTATTATATTATTTGCTATTAGTAGCCCTTACACAAATGAAGTACAGTAAGTGTTTCCCATCCCAAGTGGCAGAGGTTTTACACAGGATGATGGCAAAAGGCGATGATTTCCTTAGTGGAGCTCAGGAAATCTGCAGGAGAACTAGCTTCACTTTAGTTTAGCGTTGAAAAGAAGCTATGAGATTAGTACCAATTTTAGCTTTGCAGGTGGCTAATACTTAGCCAGTTAGAGTGTTTACAAGTCATTTTATATGCTGTTTGTAACTCTGTCAGTTTCATTTTTCTACGTAGTACCCACAATAAATATAATAATATGAATATAAAATAATATATAATGCATTACAGATGGTCAAGAAGTACAGAGAACTGGTGGACTGCTTTGAGTCTACCATCTCATCTTGATTTCTAAACAAAACAAGTGAAATGATTGTATTTCTGATGATACAGGATTAGATCAAACCCTATTTCCATTATGGGAGACGAAGTGGAGGTGGTTGAGGAATATAAGTTCCTCGGTGTTCATCTGGACAACAGATTGGACTAGAGGAACGGCAGTGAAGACGTCTATAAGAAGGGACAGATCAGACTATACTTCCTGAGGAAGCTAAGATCCTTCAAGGTTTGCAGCCAGATGCTGAAGATCTTCTAAAAGTCTGTTTTTGAGAGCGTCATCTGGTCTTCAAAAGGCTCAACAATCTGATGAAGAAGGCTGGTCCTGTTCTGGGATCGACTGTGGAATCCCTGGAGATGATGGTGCAAAAGCGGATTTTATATAAAATCAACAAATTCTGGACAAACCGGACCGTCCTCCTCATGAGACTGTCATAGAAAAACAGAGCATCTTCAGTCAGAGGCTTCTTTACAACCGCTGTTATACACACTTCTACAGGAGACACAGCCATCAGCATCTACAACAACTCTGAAAGAGCCTTGAATCATATGAGTTACAACAACCTTTAATGTCTTTCTCAGATCGATAAACTATTTTTGAATAAATATTTTTTTCTCTGCAGACGATTTAAAGTGATGGAGACTTCATAAATTCTTATGTAATCGAGTTGTCACCCAGTTGCACAAGTAGCAGAACAAGTCAACAACGACTTTCTTTCCCACTTAAAAATAAGAGTAAAAAATTAATGTGAGTGGATCAAGCTTAATTAAAGCACTGACTTTCTCATTTGCGACTCTTAAAAGTTAATAATAGCTCACACTTAATTCACCAGGTAAATGCATGCTGAGAACAGCTGTATAGCTCTTAGCAACATAAACCAGTTTGATAAGATAATTGTGTTTTCATATGTTAAGACCTTACACACACTCTTGAAGTCAGAGCTAGCACAAGAAATTGTGCTGCATCTCTGGTAGGAGCACAAGATACGTGAGAAGGAAATTAAAGTTTAGGTCAAGCAGCAAAAAATTTGACTGTAATCAACCAACCTGGATTCTTGATAAAACAGAATTTCAGAAAAGAACCGAGGCTTTCCCATCTCACGGTTACAATTTTATTTCCACCTGACCAAATCCGTAGCACAGTCTCACCTCTTCTGCCAAATTTCAAGGCCCAAAATTGTCCGAAATATCGTGTTTTTTTTAATTTGTGATGTCACTTTCACAACGAAGCCCACTGTTTCTCTCCTGCATGGGCACATACCATCGTTCAGCTTTGATTGACGGAGCCTGGAGGGGAGATAGGAGCAGACAGAGCAGCTGGTAAAGGGAAGAGTGATAAATAGAGGCTTACAGTGACTGATGGTTCCTGCTTTGACTTATTGAGGCATGGGGAAAAAAATAACAAGATCTTAAGAGATGATCAGTTACAGAAGGTCCTAATTGCATACTCCTAGTATTTTAATTATTTCCTTGTGATACGTCCCGGCATGATTACAATGCATTCCAGCATGATCAGTGTGATTTTTATTGAGCTTTTCATTTGCGTTTGCTGTTGCAATGCACAGATTTATGCTAATGGTTTAAAATACTTTTGGTAGCTGTTTTCTGCTTTTCCTCTTTATTATGTTTTCATTTACACTTTTTTCTGATAGATTTTATTTTTCTTTAAACCAGTGGTTGAAAATCATCATCATCAGAAACTTTTAGCTCAGCAGATTTAAAAGCCCTGCTGGATTAAATAATAAATTAAACATTTGTTTAGGATTTGAAGAGTTAGAATTTAAAATTAGTATCATTTGGTATGAGTAAAGCAAGAAATTATCCCAAAGATATATTCTTTATTGTACCACAGTGTAATGGAGACCAGGTAACCTACTTTATTTCAGTCTCTATTTCTGTAGATCCATTTTTCTGTGTGTGTGGTGTGTTTTGTGTTGATACATGGTGGAATACCTTTCATTAATTATCAGGTGAAAATGATACAACGGCAATATGATGGCTTTATGATTTTAGCAACATCTGTCAGAAATGCCCAACAGCAATATCTCCCACTTCCTGCAAAACAATCATCTAGACGTGCACATGCATGCATATGCCAACAGACAAAATCCTGCTCTCCAGACGTACATGCCTAAAATAGT
This sequence comes from Girardinus metallicus, assembly GCA_903067095.1. Taxonomy (NCBI): domain Eukaryota; kingdom Metazoa; phylum Chordata; class Actinopteri; order Cyprinodontiformes; family Poeciliidae; genus Girardinus; species Girardinus metallicus. The sequence continues at coordinate 23,231 of CAEGAE010054798.1, read as the reverse complement.
ATAAGTTGTGCTTCCTGGGACTTTACAAAGGCCCTAAAGAAGTTGTCAGTCATGGAGAACATGAACGCCAGATAACCCCTGTGAGAGCTAGTTTGCTTGAATTCAGCTCATGTAATCAGATAAGTATGTGACAGAAGTAAGCGACATGTTTAACTATACCGTGTCACACTAAGTAAATTTAAAATATTTAAAATTTCTCTACTGTTATGTTCCTATCTCTTCATTGTGACAAATGTTCCACATTCACAGACAGTCTCATCTCTCTTATCAGGCGACCTAACACCTCAGGATGTTTTGGTGCAAATTACAGTTTGCATCGTGCACAGAGCATCGTGCAGGTGGAAGCGTTATTTAAACTCTGTTTCTGAAGCAGCACCAATTGGGCGCCAAGGACTCACTTAAATCAAGGAAAAAAAATGAATATTTGAGTAAGAGACATCTATTCCTGAGGCAATGTATTTCAGTGACCATCAGGAAGTTAACAAAATTGCTTTATTTAAGATTCAGTGTCTTAAAAGTTAAAGTGCACGTCAGCACAATGTGGCTTGTTTTGCAGAGTTGATTTGCTCGTTCTCTCTTGAAAGGACAGAGTAGAGTACCTCCAGGATTCAGCTGACCTATAATATATTGCTGCCATATTCGGTGCTGTGAGATAAGTGTTGCCATATTTGAGCAAAGTTAAGACTTTTGCACGTGAAACAAAACACCAAAAATATCAAAAGCAACACTCCTTCATAAACACAGCGTGCAAACCTTAAAGCACGGTGGTGGAGGGCTCATTGTCTGGGCCTGTGTTGCAGCCACACGACTTGGAGTAGTTATGATGTTCTCCACTTGTTTACCCTGTTGCTTTGAATATTAAATGGACAATTTCACATTATGCATTTTGAAATTTTGTAAGAAAAGTTTTTTTTAAATAATTTGTAGAAAATTTAAGACATATAAAGTTTTTCATATACTTATTACATATAATAAAACATATAAATATATTTCTAAACTAATTGAAATGTGTGCTTGCATTCAAAAATCACTCTTCTGGGCTCCTGAATTTGACCCCTTGGATAAAACGTTCAAACGTTGAATAATGATTTCTGAACCTACATTTCTGCATTCCCATCCATGCAGCCGGAGTTGCAAAACACGGAAATAAATTCCTATGTTGAAAGCAATGGAAAGACCTTAAATGAAATTTGATCCCCAGGTTTGAAATAATTTTTACAGTTAACCTTCCATCATTACTTCCTTTAGGCTCTTTGCGCTTGCAGTCACTCTGGCTCCAGAGTTCTTCTATTTGCTTAGCTCTTGGTGACAAGATTCATGGTTTCTTAGTTAGCTGTCGGCCTTACGACTTCTGCCATCTTTGTCCGTCAACACCTTGACTTTTAGCAGTTACTTTTGCGCCCCTTTTTTCCCTCTTGAGTTTCTCCCTCTGTGTTTCTTTGTAAGAGGTGGCTTTATATGTACATGCTTCTTGTTAGGCAGCGTGCCACAGAAGAAGGACGTTGATGTTTTTCAGCTTCTTGGTGAAATACAGAGAAAGTGAAAAGTTTATTTTGGTTTTCTGTCCTTCTCTCAGCATTTTTCACCGTTCATGCCTTTTTCTCTCTTTCTCACCCTCTCTCTGATTGACATGTGGTAATTCAGCAGAGTTTTAGCACTTGTGGTGCAGACAGAAGCACTTTGTTGAAGTGTATTGGTAAGCTGACTTGAGCTGGTTTTTGGGCCAATGCAAACATGACCTTCACACATAGGGATCCAATCCATTGGTTCTGGATTACCATGAGGTTTTGGCTGTGGCAGGTGGAACCAACTAAAGGTTTGCAAATCTATCTTACTGATTTCAGAGTCACTTTTTCTGGCTTTTAATTCTAGTGAAAAATGCACCAAAAAAGGAAAAACACAAAAAACTTCAAAATAAACAGGAAAGTGGCATAATATGTTCCTGCAGTGAAACTGATCAAGACCCAATGTCTCTAATTCTACCTCATATATATAATCTAATAATGGCAGATTTGTTTTTATTATTATTATTATTTATTACTGACCACTAATTCAACATAATTGTTTTTCAACTTTGAACATTTTCACATTCTGCTGTGGTGCAACCACAAATTTTATGGGTTTTGCTAGTCTTTAGTGTAACAGTCCAAGACAAAGTTCTGCCAAGTTGTGAAGTGTAAAACGGCTTTCACGCTTTTTACAAATTGAAAATCAGAAACGATATTCCTTCGATTCGCATTTACTAGTTGGTGGATCCTCCTTTTGCAGCAGTTACAGCTAGAAGTATTCTTCAGCTATTCCTCTGTCAGCTTTGCACTAATTGAGACTGAAATTCTTGCCCATTTTTCTTTGCAAAACAGCTGAAGCTCAGTCAGGTTGGATGGGGAGCAGATTGTAAATTGGGCTCATGCTTTGTGTTCAGTGTTGTTTTCCCTTTGGAAGCCAAAACTGCACTCCAGCTTTTACGTCTGACAAGTTTTCCTTCAGGATTGCCTTCTTCATACCTCTTTTCATCAATTTGATCAGATTCCTGCTCCCTGGTGAAGAAGGCATTCCCACAGCATAGCACTGTCACCACCATGTGAATTGTGAGGTGATACGATTTCACGTAAAATCCCTATAGAATGCACTGAAGTTTCCATTTACAAAATTCCAAAATGTGACAAAATGGCTGTGAAAGGTTTTGCAAGGCACTGTAAATGGAGTGTAACTTAACATTTGAAATTAATATAGAAGGACAGTTTCTTGGGTACTGATTGATGATTTTAAAACTGGGGATATGTATATAATCAGACCAGTTTTAAAATCATTACCCACTTAAGATTTTTGAGCGTGGTAAAACAAGATAGATGACGGATTTGGTCATTTTCTTCTTTTTTGTTTTTCTCCCATCAGTTTTTAATTATTGAAAATTAATTATAGTGTATGATTAGGGTTAATCCTAAGCAATTAATACCTTTTTAGGCCATTAACTCCCATCTGCATTTGAGCCAACTACGTACAAAGATGTAGCGAGATCTGTGTACAATTAGAATACCTTTTTTTCATTCTCTCATGCAGCTCATTTGAGTAGAAATATGAGAACAGATTTACTGAAGGTTCAGCCTCTCACACCTTCAACTTTCTCGTGTGAAAACATTCTTTTCTGGTGTGACATTACAGGTGATTTCATCTCCATCCTGTCCTGCTATCTCTGACTCTTGTCTCTTTCTGTGCGCCCTCAGCAGGAAGTCATAAATCTTTCAATTCTACCTTTGTGGGAAGTCTTGTTCAGACAGCTCACTTTACTATCTTCAAAATGCTTCTGGTGATGCATAGCTTTAACAGTATGAAATTGGTTTTCTTTTGTCTTTGTTTTGTTTACTTGGATTGTGGTTTATGTTAATAGAAGACGCCATGCAAATGTGCAAAAATGCAGTGCTTCATACTGTTGTAATAACGTTATAATACACTGACTGTTACAGTTTTAATGAGGTAGTCAATACTATGTATGCCTTTGCTGCTTTGCTAGTATAGCTACTTATTGTGGGCCTTGTCATGCTGTTTTGCTGGCCTGCTCTTTCATAAACCTGGTATTAGTTGGGTAAGTAGCTGGACTTTCTGCTCAGGAAGCCAACTTGTAAGCATTTTATTGGATATGATGTTCAAAGCATCATATCTAATGAAATCAGAGTTCCTTAGTAAGAGTGATGAGTGACGCTTGAAATTTTAGTGGTTTTGAACTTGGATGTACCTTGAAAATCTCTTGTTGACTTATGTTAGCTAGGAAAACTAAAAAACATGCAACGTTTAATACGAAGCTGTAGGTTTATCAGTAATCTTTACAGTTAATTTCATTATCCATGACAGATATTAACCAAGTTTGTGAGAAGAACGTGTACATTGTTATGAAACTACAAATTAATGTCTAGCTTTTAATAAATAAATGAATAAGTTAATTATGAAGCAGTCAAATAGTCTTGAAACCAAGCATTACCCAGAGGAGTTACATGTGTTCTCATATTTATTGGTACCTCCGGCTGATTCACCCTCCCTCTTTGTCCCCATCTTGTCCATTGCTGACAGAGAAGAGTGTGTGCTTGTGTTGTTGTCATCTGTTTACAAGTCAGTGTTTGTTCATGGCTCGATCATGTTACAGGGAAACTCATGCTGCTCTCCGGCACATTTATACACACGGCACACAAAACTCATGCATGTAGACACCGCCACGGTGACACACAGATACGATGGCCCTACAGGAGTTCACTTTAGAGTGTCAGCTAATCCTCAAGCAGCTGCTGAGGCATCAGACTCCAGCTGCAGCCCTTGAAAACTGGGGATGTCCCACTGTTGGTGTACTTTAGTACTGCCTCTATATCTCATAGGATTTCCTGCTTACTGTGTTGAAAAAATTTATAATAATAATAATATTTATTCGTCAATTAAAAACCTCTCCAGCCGAGCTTCCGCCTCACAGAGCACTCTTCTCTTACTCACTCCTGCAGACTAGCGGCAGCAGCAATTAGCAAACAACTGGTGGAACTGTGCGCCCGCTGAGCTCATCATACAAACTACTTCTCAGTTTAACTCTTAGGAACAGTTGGAAACGGCATAATGAGGAGCATTGTTGCGATGATGTTCTGAAGGCGGAGAGAATGGGAGCTTCTTAGCGAGTCAGAAGTCCAATTTCAAAATGTTAAAATGTGTTATACGGCTCAAGGTAACAGTTACTTGATTGTGCTGTAAAATTGCACTATGTTCTTGGAAAATACATAATACCAATCCTTTAAATTAAATCTTCAATTGTTTGGTCCAAGTACATCAAGAGATGTACACTGCAGTATCACAACTCTTATTTTAAGCTCTTTTTCGCAAATGTGTTGTTTTAGCATGACGTGTCAGCTGGAGCTCTGAAGGCAGCGCTGGATGGAGTGGTGGAGGAGTGTGTGAGCTTTGTGGGAGTGGACATCAACATCTGCTCTGAGACACTAATGAGGTAACTCTCACACAGAGCATTCATGGAACACTGCATCTTCTGGAAACATGAAGCTAAAGCACGCTGCACAAGGTGGTGTGATTTTAAGTCACTTGATAACCGTAGCAGATTTTTGTGAAACATCATGAAGACTGATGTGAACATCTTTGAAAATTTGTGACAGGTAGGTTTTTGTGGGTGTGGATCATCTTATTTGTATGCGCTTCATCTCAATCCTCCAGCATACTTTCCCTTTGCAGTCACAACATCGCAAACCTTCACTCACGCCCATGAACAGACTTGGTGATTAATGCGCGCACACACAAGCGGCGTGCCAGCTTTTCTGTTTAGGCTAATGCTTCACACCCTGGCCCCACTCACAGGGCTGACTGGAGTCAGCTGAGGGGATTAGGAAAGTCTCCTCACACACAGAAAGAAAAGCATAAACATACGCAATAATAAAAAGATACATGAAAACCGATTGTAGAGCATTGCAGGATACACACTTGCAGCTCTTTTTGCGGTTATATGCTCATAAACCCGAATTGGAGGAAAAAAGCAGCTATTTTACAGTTAACAGCTAAGGAAGCTGGCATGAGCCTTACTGCAGCCATCAGGTCATCTGTTTACCTGTCTGCCCTGCTAGTGAACTTTTTCCATTTCTGCCATCAGAAAAGCAACACACACTAACACACAGATGTGTTGATGACTGAGGTGTTATGTGGAGTGTTGACACAGCTCTGTGTTTTAGAGTAAGTGACTCGCTTTGGGCATTAGCAGTGTCAACCTAATTGAGTTTCAAATTGCTTCGCTCCTTTTCTCAGCCATAGTGGCTCATATATACTCGGTCATGCATTGTGTGTTTCTGGTGTTGTGGGTCTTGTATATAAGGCCAGGTCATAGTCATATTTTCCACAATATTTACAACTCTTTGTTAGGAAGACGTAGACATTGTTTTTGGTTTTTAAGCTTAACTTAGGATACTCCGTTGTACAATAAATTACAGAATTAAACAAAGATAAATGTAGAGTTTCCAAGAAGCTAATTAGATGGGTGCCATAAGACATTTTTCTGTTAAGTTTGTTTCCTTCTGTAGGCATGTAGCAGGGCTGAACGCAGGCAGAGCTCGGAGCATCGCAGAGTGGAGAGAGAAGAACGGTCCGTTCATCAACAGGGAGCACCTCAAACAGGTCAAAGGCATGGGACCGAAGAGCTACCAACAGTGTGCCGGCTTCATCAGGATCAACCCTCAAACGCTAAACAGGTAAACACAGATTTCCATGTAGAAAACAAAAAAACACAAAAAACTTTTTTTTTCCCAGAGATTTTTTTGTTTACTAAGTTAAAGTTGTTGGAAAGATTTTGTGAAATTCAAAGTGTTCATGAAAATTACATAAGAAATTAACTGATAAGAAAATATGGACCAATTTTGATATCTGATGTTGATATTGCTATTATGGCTGATAACCGATATTTACCAATGTTATGTACATATATACATAGTTTACTACCATTTTGATACCTTGACTTTACCACTGCTTCTCTATTGCATCACTATCACATGACCAAACAAACTCACTCTCCAGAAACGAACATCAACAAGATGAAATTATCTATTGGTGGTTAATATCGGCCCAGTTGTACTTATCAAACTGATAAGAAATGACTAATTTCAGCTAAAGTGTCATGCATTCCTCATAAAAATTGCATTTATATTTTGATGTGGTCAATTACAATTCAACTCAGGACCAATTTGTTTATAATGTACATTCAAGAACCAGCAGTTGAACCTAAATGTCTCATAAGACAAAAAGATGACATCAAACAAACAAGAAATAAAATCTTTTTAGACAAGTTCAAAAGCCAAGGAATAGAAATTGTTCTAAATATATCTAATAAAGTAAAATTCCTAATATGCAGAGGTAGTTTAAACGGTTTAGAAACAGCTTCCCCATAAGCCCATGATCCTCTGTGTCTCAAACTAGACCTGGGAGCGACAGATCAGACAAACGCGACCATGGTTACTTGTGTCAGTTGAAAATCAAGCGCCTGCGTTTTGCAAAAACTGCATCCGATTAGTCTGAGACCCTACAGTGCTAAAATAGAACCCACTGCAACCGTCCAGGTAGAAAAGAAGGAAGCTTTCCAAGGTTATTAAAAGAAATAAATGGAGGCACTTTGCAATCATTCTTTACTGATGCTGTCCATGAGGTTAGCTTCATGGACAGCATCTATCTATTAGATTTTAAGCTTTTTACCAGAACAACTTGCAGATTGTTAGCAAATGATTATCCTCATTTAATCACTGTGGAGATTTAGTTTCACTCACCCCTGAACAACTTCTAAACGCTGAAAACTGTTTATCATCACGCTTTGTTGGGATGTAAACCCAAGCATCACTGGATGCATTACAGTGACATGCAAAGAACATGCTTAAAATAAATATTAGATATAAATATGTTTGAAAGTAATCCCCAAGCACTCAAATAACCTTTATTTGAAATAACTCTGCTATGAATAGCACCCTTATAGCAAGAAAATGCCTAAAAATAATAATGGATATGTTGCTAACTACACACAACACTAATTTATTCCCTGATCTTAGGAGTTGTTTTGTGTTGCCTTACTATTAGTTATTTTTATATTAATGTGTAATAGATCAACGAAATGGTCAAAATCAAGAACTGGAATTAAAATTTGTGAAAACGGAGCTCAAGTTTTATTTTTTTATTGGAAAAAAAAAAATAAAGGAAAGTCTACAGTATATCCTTACAATAAAAGTGGCCGAAGCTGCAGCCATTATATTACAAACTAAGAATTCTGAGGTTTAGTGGTTTCTGCTCAAATAATTACTTGGGTTCATATGAAAATATAAAGTGAACCATTTAGTGTCTGACACAGCCAAGGCAGATCTGAGATCTGTGCAAAACATCAGCAGATTTAACATCTGAATGTTGCTGACAGAATTTTATTGAAGCAATATTCAGACGTCCAGATCTATAGCTTAGCCGAACAAAAGTTTCTTCACTTGCGCTTGATTTTAAAGGTGTGTAGCACATTTGAAATGCATGTGTTTTCGTCAAACAGTGCCAAGCCTTCGCCGTCGTGCACACCAGAGAACCCAGCACCTAAGAAGAGCAAAGGGAAGGCGGGTTGCAGCATACCGACCTCATTAAATCCGCTGGACCAAACCTGCATTCACCCCGAGTCCTACCATGTAGCGCAGAGGTACAGCCCGCACAAATACACACCACCGCACACGCACACTTGTACAGCAGCAAACCCCACTGGCCGGGCATGTTCAGACAAAGATGGAGCTGATTTTAACACCGTCTCATATGGTGCTGGTTATAGCGGTGGAGGACTCTGATTTGATTTACGCAGACATGGGATACAAGAAAGGAGGCGTTGGCTTTCCGCATGTGCATGGCGGCGTGTGTCCTTGTGTGTGAAGTGATTGTTAGAGCTGCTGATGCTGTTATCAAAAGCACATTGAACATCTGCCGCAGAAAGCCGTGTGCGCGTGTGTGTTTGTGGTGTTTAAGCCCTTTCTCCTGCAGCTGTAGTCACTCAGCTGTGTTTAGTCTACATACGTTCTGACACTAGTGGCTTTAAGAATTACTCTACTCATGTCGATGCGCCTTTAATCGCCCCGGTACATGTGTGGGATGGTGTGGGTCTCTCTGCACACACATGGAGATAGATTGCTTTATGAAATCTTTTCCTTGTAGATTCTGTTTTAGCCAAGGTGCTATGCTCCTTTTATTTAGCACATAATTGGCCCAGTTTTATGCTAATTTTCTATACTATATATTCACGCTTCTGTCTCCTGCCCAAAGCTACAACTTTAAAAATTAAGTTTCATTCTTTCATGCTTTTCTGCCTGACAGATATCTCCCTCTCTTGAACTCTCTGAATATTTTGTTTTCTTTCTTTCCCAGTGGTGTTTATTATCTTGGCTCCGTAAGGTGCCCGTCTCCTGCTGAATTAAAATGAAAACTTTTACCTAGAGAAGTTGGGAGTGCAAAGAGAAATCGTACTCTTTCTGCAAACGTTTAAAAAAGAAAAAAAAAAGCAAATAATTTAAAGACGCAAACAAGGGTTGCTTGTGGGGAGGCGTGGGCGTTTATATGTTCTGAGATCTTCACATTTAAGAAGAAAAAAAAAACAGGGAAGAAGAAGTGACTTTGCATTTAAGGAACTTATATTTGTGTAACATTCATCACTCTGAATCCAAATAACTGTGCCACGACTATAAAATTTAGTCGACAAATCCGAAGCTCCTAAAAATGCTTTCATCAGCTTTATGTGTACAAAGTATATTAAGTTGAAACGTATTAGCTCCTCCGCTACAATGTTTAGATTGTTTCCTCTCTAGATCTGTTTATTGTCACAGTACTGAAAGCCAAGCCTTGGAAATTCAATTTCAGTTATAATTAATAATAACAAAAAAAAAACAAAAACATTTGGGCAATGGAATTTATATTTTAAACTTTTTAAAATTTCACCAAAGAATTGCAAACTGTGTGTGTTATATATACTTAAATAGCTACACAAAGCAGAAAGAATGAAGTTGATTTACTGGAGTTAAACACTATTACGGACCAGCAAACACATGACAGAGATGCTAAGTATCTTCAATACTTTGTGAAATGTGAATCTGTTTTTTATGCTTTTTAGATCTTTTTCCATTTAATTATTCACCACTAGTTAGCGACATATTGAGGGGTCTAAGTCCGCTCCTCAAGAGTTACCGTCCTGCAGTCCTGCAACTGACAGGTGTGTTGGAGAAGGGATGCATCTAAAAGTTGTATCTGGACGACTGGACTTTTATATTGGCGTTTCCCTACTGTGTTACAGTAAAGGATATTTCTGTTCTGGTCTAACTTTTTCTATACTTCTTGCCACCACAGTGGCATTTGATGCACTTTTTAGTTACACAAGTCCAATCTTGACTGGAACAAATTAGGTTGTGACTTGTGAACAGGCGAATTCTGGTCATCTCAAACTTATATTCAGTTTAATTCCTTGATCTCATAGAGAATACTAGTATAATTACACTAGTTTATGGTAGTTATGCTACTCCAATTTAATGTCCCTGTGCGTGAACACTCATTCAAAATTGAAAAAGTGCAATCGCTGCTACTGAAGCTTTTGGTCTCGGGTTCCAAGCTGGGATCATAGTTTACTGTACGATAATCCTTTCAGCATTTGAAAGTGTAGCAGATTTTGAAGTCGAGCTGAAGTCGAAGTGCCAGATAACAAAAAAAGTAAACTATGAAACAGCCCTTTTTTGCATCTTAGAATTGGAAGCTAACTTGATAAAAAGCCTTACCATGTAAATAAATGTTTTGCATTGAAATATTCAGGAAATTCAACAACTCTTTAGAGTAAAATGTTTGACTTTTAAGTCTAGTAAAGCAATTAGGTATTAACTGGAAAGTGGGAGTCCTGGAAGCTGATTGGGTGACCTGGCAGCCAATAATCATGATGCAACCGTATCTGTAAGATCTCCTGCTCTTCTATTCACCTACAGCCGATGAAATCTGCAGGTTTGGGAGGGAGCGTTGTGAAGGAACGCTGTGAGCGTGTATGTAAGCATTCATGTGTGTTGTGTCTTTATGGTTTATATGGAATATCATGTTCATCACATTAGGGGAACTAAATCCTCCATTACTGCTCGCAGCCCACACATCAGCCGCCTTTCTGAAACCATATACCCACACATGCAAAAAGCAGAAACACAAACGCGCAGACACATTTTGTCCACCTTTCCTTTATAAATTACGTTTTGCTTGTGCAAGAAGTGAAGCCTCATTCTTCAGATTGTTAATATTTATCTTCAGAAGAGAAGGGAGTTTAACATTTTCTTTTTTAATACATCTGTTAACAGGCTGTCGCAAAATTTATGAGTCGGATCCAGTGTTGCAGTAATAGCAGTAGTAATCTGGCACCAGTCTGCTGAATATTTCCCTGATAAGTAACAGTCAGGGCCCGATATTTCTCCGACACAAGGCAGAGCGGGTCTTTGCTCTGCGCCTGGATAAAATCTACCATCACTGCCCACCCAGCTCCAGCCCCCTGTTCACACACACACGCATTCACACCCCCTACATGCACTGTGGTGGTAATAATTATTAAGGCTAATAGCTATGCAAGCCTCTGGAGTTCCAGTCTCCCTTAAATACTAACATACAACGCTGAAAAATGAGCTGGCCAATGGGAATGCACACTTATTGGCAGCAGCCACTATCACTCATCTGGGCCTTTTTTTTTCTCTTAGATTTTACAAGTTGAAACTGATATTCTGCTCTCTGATCTATTTGGATGTTTATCCTTTTTTTAGATTAGCAGTTAAGAAAAGCTTGCTAATATGACATCAAGGGGTTGAAAATAGTTTAATACTAACAATTCATCTTTTACAGTGTGTTAGCCATGAACTTAAAAGCATTTTTAACGTGAACTTCTAACTAAAAGTTCATTTATGTGTAATTTCTCAATATAAAGACTGCTGTTCTGGTTGTCCATTGGCTTTGAATTCTTTTGCAAGATATTATATGTATCACAGTACTAATAAACCTTTAGATTGTGGTGAAAAATATTGTCTCCTTTGAGTAAAAATTTAGTTAATACAACATAGTTTTTTGGAGGAAAACTGTATTTAAAAAACTCCACCACATACAGAGGCAACGGTCCTCAATGCAGTTTTCCCCGGTTCAGTTCCCATCCCTGAGCCATTTGCTGAATGTCTTCCTTTTCTTGTATTTGCCCTTCTTCCTGTCCATCTACTATTGAATAAAGTCCAATAGACCTAAAAAACCCCTAAAGTAATAAACCCCATCTGTACAACTAGAACTACAACCAAACGTATTTTTATTTTCCGCAAATGAAAACAAGCTGAAGTTGTTGGAAAGAGGAGAAATCAAATTAGAGAAAATTTTAGTCATGTTGAAAAGTGGGGCAAGTTGGAAAGTAAACAATGGGACCTAATTTTCTTAAAGGTCAGGAAGTGAATGATTCTTTGTCCTCACCACGATGTGGTGGTCACGTTTTTCCAGCGGAGATTCTGCTCATGGCAGCGAGACAAGTGTCGTCCAAACGTTTTAACACATAGACCTAAATCACGAGCAGTAGTGCCAGGACACAAAAATTTATATATATTTTTTTTAATAAAAAATGCATAATTGTGTTTGGATTTTGAAAAAGAATTATTATGTTTTTCCTTCTGCAAATTAAACACCCAATATTTTGAAGAAAGAAACAAAGTAGGCACATTTTTTGAGAAAGTGAATCTGTTCATCATTCTAGATCCAAAACGTAAGATGGGTTTTGGATATTAAAGTTATACAATGTCCTAAATTTTGGGGTTCAATTATGTTCTTTTTTTCTTCTTCTTCCTTTTTTGCCCTACCCTATTATAATTTTCTTAACAGCAAAGGTGGGATATTGAACTCCGTTTTTCTGAAAAATTTAATAAACCCATAAGTTAGACTCTTTTGGACCAATTCAAGAAAACACCAAGACCTGGTCAAAAGGAATGAGTTCACATATGGGAATGTTTCACATTTGATGACACAATGAAGAAATCTTCCTAGTTAGATTGTTGCTCTGCTTAGATTACGACTCACATTTTTTACTTTATAAGGAATGCTGTGTGTAATTTGTAAACTGTGCACATCCAAATCCTGTTGCGAAAAGTACAGTTGTGTAAGATAACTTACATGACTCTGACGGGCATGATTGAACTATAATTTTTGGTAAGTTTATTTTAAAAAATTACTAAAAACTAAATAGCATTTCATGAAAAATAGTGTCTGACTAAAATAAATAACCATGCGCTGTTAAATTTAACACCGATCTTGTGTTTCTTGAGATAAATCGACTGAGACATACAAAATGTGCCTTGCAGAGCTTGAAACATTCAGTTTCCTGTCCCTCCCTGGCTACCGTCCCTGACTCCGTCTCCGTCTCCCATTCGCTAAGCCATCCAGACAAAACCATTTCTCTTTCTGTCGGGGGAAAGATGAGAAGCTTAGATAGAAAAACGAGCGTTCACCTCGGTGTTAGACACAGCTCGGTCCTGAGATCTTCGGGTTTTTTTTTTTCTTCACTTCTAAGTCATTTCTGGCACATATTCTGCTAACTATTTTTTAGTCATGTGGCTTACCGATGTTGACAGATTGATTCAGCTCGAATCCCCTCCACCAGTCACTGAAATTCAGTGGCAGAGCCTTCTCAGCTCACAAGTGACTCATAGAAACCTTTATGCACAACACAGTCACTGTCCCCACTCCTGCCAATTGAGCATTTCTGAGGAGCATTGTACATGAATCAACTTTGTGTGCACGTATATATGTGTGCGTCCACCTGTTCCGTCCATCACGGGGCGGACAGCTGCGGAGTCTTTTTGGCGTCAGTCTACCAGTAAGCGACATCCATCACTGGTCCACAAATGAACACACGCATTCACGTCCATCACCAGCTGTGCCCAGTGTCCGCTGTAAATAATATACGCAGTGTGCGCACAATTCTCCCACAGCCACACTTATCTCATTCTTCCATTACTTCTTTGTGCTACTTTGGATGTAGGGACACTTTGTCACTCTGTCTGTTTAACTTGCAGAGCAGCTAATTACTTTGGATTTATATTTCAAGCTCTAACTTGGAGCGACCGTCTAGACATTATGGTGTGAGACATCATGGTTGGGTAAAGTTATACAAGCGCGCGGGTTGGCAGGCTCGATGTCCAATCCCAGCACAGCGGAGGCAGTGTCCGGAGACTAGGTGTCAGGGCGTTTACAGCCCGTTGTGGATGCACCTGATTTACCAAGGCATAAATAAAATGTGTTTTTGGAAATGGAAAGGCGCCTCAGCAGCTGATGATTACTAACACTCTCCCTCTTGAACTGGATTTCCCTTCAGTGGGAGCCTATTTCTGTTGATTTAAGTCATTTTATTTAACTTCCCTTCCTGGTTTTTTAGGAGAGGAAATATTTGAGCGTACAGGAAGTATTGGGCTTGTTACAGTCGCCTCACTGAGGCTCATAATAGCTTCTAATTATTTTTTTTTTGCATAAAATGAGATTCTCGAAATTAAAGACTTTCACTTCAGGGATGCATATGTGATTTTAGAAAATTCATCTTCTGTCATCAGGTGTTTCTGGTGTTTGTAAATCCTTCTTGTGGTTCAGAACTTCAAGAGGGTAATGTCTACATTTTGGCTGCACCATCTCAAGCATTTTTGGCAGTCATTCTGTCTGCTGCAAGGTGTCCAAGTTCAGTACTTTTGCTACATGAATTACTGAACAAACATCTCCTACAAAGGAGTTTGCTGTAGAAGTCTTGGTAATAGTTCTGCTGCAGCTTTACAAAGCGAAGCCTAACCTCCTGTCCTGTTTTAAGAATAGAGACTTTCTCCTGAACAATCTGTATTTCATCACTACTTATTGAACGTTTAACACGTCCAACAGTTATAGATGCACCAAGAAATCGACTGCTAACTGAAATCGTACAATTTTTTTAGCTTACCGGCCATGACCCATTGCAGGCCAGTTGGAGACTCAAAAAAAAAAACTGATCCGTGAACACATTATATCTAAGCTTCAACAGGTGATACTGACAGCAATACTCTACAGGGAAGAAGGTGTTATTGCAGGAAAAAGTCAAAGTGAGATTCTTTCAGCTTCGGTGAGTTGTTTAAAAATGAAAGTCAGTGGAAACGAACAGAAAACTGTATTTCATCTGTTCATCCAGCTGACTTCAGTAGATTAATGGAGGAATATGACAGCAAAGGTTTTGCTCAGTTTTGATATTTTTTTGAGCTACGAACCTTAGAATTGAAACTAGATTTTCCCAACTGGGAAATTTTTGCTCATTGCAATGTGTGTGTATTGTTGCTTGTCTCACATGTAGGCGTGTGTGTGTGCATGTGTCATTGTGTGTCAGTGTTGCTCTGTGACGGACAGACGACATTCCCAGGGTTTATCCCACCTTTCAGTCATCTTCAGGGTAGATAAGAAATAATAATAAGGACAATGGAACTTTTTTTTTGTTCAATTAAATTTGTTCCCATCCTTTTGGAGCCAAAACTGAATCACAAATCCAATTAATTAAGCCCTAACCACATTGTTTTTTCCTTATGTCCTTTCTATCCAGGTTTCTGTCTCTTGTTGGTGGGATTGTGGACCAAATAGGCAGTGCAGGTTTGAAACACTGCGTGGAGAGCAAGGTTAACATGAGTTGTATTGAGGAACTGGCCGAGAAAGTGGACACCACCCCTGAGACTCTCAAACTCATCATAGACGGCCTGACTCAGCCCCCTGGCTTTGACATACGACAAAGTAAGTGTTTTTCTGCTCACAGTAACACAACTCACTCAGCTTGTTTAGTAACACGGAGACAGGCAATAAAAACCAAACCAAAAATATATATATCTCTTTGCCAGCAATTTTCAATAGCGACATAGTCAAAATCGTTTTTAAAAAAGATCTGAGTAAATAATGTTTTTTTGAACTTTATGTTAGCCCGCTTCACACAATAAATGTCTTTTTTTATTATTATTATTTGTAACTGTCACAAACTGAGCTGGACTTCCTCCCAGCAGTTCTGCTGTTCAAAATCTTGTGCACAAACCTCAATTTTGGGCACAGAAACCTCTATGTTGGATCGTACAAAAGTTGATTGTCACTTTTCTGCAATCTAGCCGTCAGAGTAACTTCTGCTAGTCTCTCATCTTTCTGTCGTAATGTCTTTTACAGCTCCACCAGCTAACAGAAAATCAAAGCCGTATTTGTCCTCCTTTGTGAATGTTTTGCTAGTTATAACACACACCGACTGACTTTTCTAGCCTGGACTATAATAGCCTTGTCTTGGCAGCGTAACTTGATAGGTTCTGACAGTGCTGCGGCTTCCTCTCTGCAACCCAACAGTCCAGTCGGTGTCTTTCTGACAGCGTGTGATGGGTCCAGCAGACTCTGCTGTTGGACGGAGTGTGAGACAAGCGCAATTGCAGCAAAAGCTGTTTTTCTGCTTAGCTTCAGGCTCTTGAGTTCAGGCACACATAAACAACCTCCGATTTAGTCCTGCTCTTACTCAATAAAAAAAATGGATCTAAATATTATTTTACGCTCAGATCGTGAGAAATAAATAGAAGGTGAGTTATTTCAAAGGCAACACTCAATAACAAAGCAAATACTTTCATGTTTTTTAGCTATGGATTTGGATTTGTCCGGCCACTTGGCATCGGCCAACTCTCCAAAAAAAAAATAAAAAATTAAAATTAAGGAGCGCACCTCAGAGGTTCACTCTGGGGTTGGCCCTATTCGGTTGCAGTACACTTTGCTTGGCCTCCTAGTCAGAGCTCAGCTGAATAAACAGATGGGCTGAAGCTACTGCATAAAATCTGGGGTTTGAGGGAGAATAATTGTACTGGCTATTTCCTGGATCGCAAGCCCTCATTGTTTGTGTTAATGATACTGAAAGGAAAACAGATCCTATGCGCTGGTCTGGTGGAAAGTACGGATGGACAGAATGCTGAGAAACGTGGAAGTGTTGTATGTAGACAGAGGTGTTGGGTTACCCCTGGTATTGTGTGGTATCTATTATTTTTATTCATTCCCTCTCCCACCCCCCATCCCGCTGCACACAGTTTGACTACCATCTACACTTATCTGGCCACATCTCCTACAAGTGTGCCAGCTTTTCTACATCTTCTCCTTTGACTTCCTTCTTTTTGGCAGATTTTGGGCAGGCGGACTTTAAGCGGGGCATCGTGTCGATGAGTGATCTGCGGGTCGGTGCCGTGCTCACAGGCCGAGTGGACAACACGACTCTGTTCGGAGCTTTCGTAGACATCGGTGTCGGCCGCGCCGGCCTCATCCATAAGAGCCACATCACCCTTGACAAGCTTCCTGCCAGTCAACGCCGCCGCAGCCTGGCGCTGGGCCCCGGGGAGCGGGTGGAGGTCCGGGTCCTCAACGTCGACGCTCAAAGGGGACGCATCGGGCTGGACCTGATTAGGGTCCTCCAGTAGATTCAGCGGTTCCCTTAAGGAATACTCCACACTTGGACTGTGCCTGTCACTTGAAGTTACACACAAACCAGTGTGAGAGACAAACTATCTCCAGATGTTTACAGAAACATTGGACACATAGTGGTTTGCTGCTTCTGAGTAGAGCTAATATATATTATTTATGGCAACGGTTCGAGATGTTACTTATTTCAGTGCCTGTCGGTGGTGGCTGTGATGCTCAATGGTTGATAATTCAGCACAAGTTTAGCTAAATAAACTGGTTAGTGAGTCAGATGACAGATGACATTTATAATTAGCATGTAAGCTGTGATGCTAATAGTGTCGTACTTGAACTAAATTGGCATAAGTTTACTAAAAGTGGTGATGCTTGAGTGTTAGTGTTCACAAACTCACGCAGAACAAAAAATGTTGTCTTCCTTTTTTTTTGTTTAGTTCTCAGTTATTAGCCAATAAATATTTCTCTTTACTCCTTGTTGACCGTGTCTGATCTCACTCAGCATTCAATGCTGATTAGATATTAAAATGGCGTTGAGTTGAAGTTTATGTGCACTCATCTGGGCCATTGACATCACATTGTTTTTGGGCTTTTCCTGGTGTATTTTGAAATATGGATTCAGCTTCAACTTCACTGAGATTTAAACCGATCCAGTTTGAACCGATCCAAGATTTTCTCTCCAAAAACATGATAAAAAAAAAAAAAAAGACTAGACATAAAAGTTGAAATAAAAGTTCAAATATCTATTGCATTAGCGAGTTGTTCCATGACCATACCTTCTGGCTTAATTAAGGCTGAATATTTGATCGCTGCTCTTGTTAAATATTTTTTTAATTAGCCAGTTCCATACCTAGCTTTTAAACAAGTTATGATAATTTGGAAGATGAACAGGGTATTAGGGTTGAGTTGGTATGAAACAACAAACTTGAGTTGAACGGGAGAAAATTTATGCGATGCAGCTAAAAAACTGCTTTTAGTCCAAGTTTTGATTACAGAAAAAGAGAAAAATATGTAAAGATAAAATAGGTGGGGGCATGTGGTTTTGATTGAGCAGGCGGGGGGAGGAGGATGCATCACAGAAGACGATGCTGCTTCTGACTCTGACTGTAGCGAAGCCTGAAGGCTTTTTAGGCAACGTCCCAGACACAATTATCCTCTGATACACAAACGCCCTAATCAGCTGCTTCAAAATTAATCCCAGACTCCCCTTCCACATGATCTAATTTCTTTGTTTTTATGAAACCGGAATAAAAAAAAAAAAGAAAACAGAAAATATGATTCTGGGTAAGCCTTAGGTATTCTTTGCCAAACATTACAGTGAATGCGCAGTACCTCACTGTTTATGCTCATCATCTTCCTTTGGGCAAACAAATGGAATATATTTGAGATGCACAGACAAAGAAATCGCTTCTATTGCCGTTGACAGCTTTTAGTGAAAATCTGAGAATATTTGTGTGTCATTTCATTCGTGAACTGCTTTTTAAAACTTTTTTAGTTTTTTCTCAGATTTAATAATACCTCTCCTTGGCTTTCTGTTATCTTTTTTCTAGATACTGTAGCTTAAAAGCTCCCAGTGTTGTTGTTTTGGGGGAAACGTGGGTGTTTGTCCAAGTCGACACAGCTTCCCTCAGCACCATTCCTGCTTCCTCCCTCTACCAAACGTGAGCCCACAGACGTGACAGGCAATCTGGTAGCCAGCTACTGCTGCCCCTTGGCGTTTTTGTCAAACACTTTTCCAGTAATGAGCCAGTGATAAGAAGCAGACTGACTGCAGGAGGAGTTTTGTATCTGTCTGTTATCCGCTGCTCCGTTTTGGCTCACGGCTGTTGCAGCGTGAGCTCAGGTGCGCTCTGAAGTTTTAGATAAAATTTGAACAAATTGATGGGTAAGCAAAAATATTCAATAAATCCTGCCTCTCGACTTCTCGTGAAGCACACTGGCTCTTTAGAGTTTTCCAAATGTTATGTTGTTGAAACAAGACAAACATCCCAAGCTCCAATTCGGGGCTCCCAGCTGTCTTTTCTGTTAAGTTCCAGCATCAGAATCGTGGAATGGAAACCATTTCACCTTTTTACACAAAGAGAAAACTTCCCGCGGCTGGTGACTGCGTCCTGCTACGCAAACAGTTAGTGGAGAAAATAGTTTACACTGTTGATCCCGCATTTTCCCAACCAGTTCTGAAAGCAACACAAAGTAAATATCTAAGACAATTTTTTTAAAGAAATGCTCTTAAAATATTTGGATAAAAAAAAAAGAAAGAAATCAGGAAATTAAATTAAAACATAGAATATATGAATTTAGCATAAGAAAAGTTGGCGGTAGTCCTCTACCTACAAAATGTAATAGAAGCAAATGACACATTTGCCAGAATTTTTTAACATTTTTAAACTTTCAAGGTGAAGGTCTAAAGTTAAATGACATCAATTGGTCAGCAAAGTGTATTTTTTAATAGATGTTTTAATCCTGTAAATGTTTTAATCCTGCAGACAAACAGTAGATGGTTCACCATCACATCTAATCTTTCAGTGGAGCTGCTTCCCATTGGGAGGTTGGTTGGATGTGTTTTGTTCAGAATGTAATTGTAAGACAAGTTTTCTCGTGTGTAGTTTAATTTTGGTAACGCCTTGTAATATTTCTTTCATTAACGCAATACCTTTCTTCCAAGATTCATCTAAATAGAAAAATTAAAGACGTATTTCATTCTCGATATCTTAACAGTAAATAAAAAAAATATATATTATTGACATGTACGTGGAAGTTGTAATAAATGACTTAATTATTTCACAAATTTGTGTGATTTATGAAATTCAAGATGGTATTAATTGCACAATAAGTTATGCTTAGCCACAATTACAATAATAATAGTAACATCTTTACTTTCAAGGTTAGCGTAATGTAGTGAAGAGCTACGATAACTGACATCTTTTATCATTGTGGGGTGACTGGCTCTGTGGGTAGCGTAGTTGTCTCATGATCAGGAGGTTGTAAGTTTGATTCCAGCTTCCTGCTGCAACATGTCAATGTGCCCCGGGGCAAGGCCAAATTTTACCCCAAATTGCCTACCGATCTGCATATTTCTGTGCAAATGGGTGAATGTTACTCTCTTGTAAAGCGCAGAATGATTGAAAAAGCACTATACGAGTTCGGTCCATTTCTATTTATTTTTCTCAAAATAAATGGAGCCACAAATCCATATGAAATATATTTGACTAAAGCAATTTTCTAAAATTTATGCTTAATTTTCATTTTGATATAAGTTTCCAGGATCAATTAACAAAGACGATGAAAGGCAGAGGCCCATTTCTCTTAGCCACTCTTCAAAATATCATCATGTTCAACCAAACATGATGACGTTCAAGAAATGCAGAAATGCGCTGATTGTCATGAGTCAGGAAGTTGCTGCAAAAAAATAACTGCTCCTCTAATTTAGCCATTATGTGTAGTCAGAGTAGCAAATAAGAAGATTCAAACAGCTAGAATGTGATAAATAAATCTCCACGAAGACTTCAGTTTATCTCACCATACCCCTAAAAAAAAAATCTAAATAAAACTTCTAATAGGTTTTATTTCTTAAACAAAGAGCTTAATTTCAGGGTAATTTCACATCTCTATCCCGGCAATTTGTTTTAAGATATTTTTTTCCTGGGGTCTGCTGCAAATCAAATTCAAGGTTATCTAATACACACTGAATTTGAGAGGCCTGATTTTAATTATTTTTTTTTCTCCCCAAATGCAAAACCAAATTTTTTGATGGACTTTTTCTATTCTTATTATTTAAATTTTTATTTCTTCCCTAGATGCTCAATAGCAGAGGATGACATAATATGAGAAAAATTGGCACTGCTCTTACATTTGTAATATACTGTAAGTGGTACAACCTACAAGAGAGATTTAATGAGAAAACCAAAACTGACATGCCCTGCCTCATTTGTTAAACTTGACAGAAAACGTCAGGCAAATTTAAAATAAGAAAAAAAAAAAAAAACAGCCATACTACTTATTTTCCAGTGTTAGGTGACACGGTGAAGAATTCCAGACAGCCAGCGGGGTGAGAAAGATTTTGGCTTTTGACATTGCAAGTGAAAAACAGGAGTAAGGCAGACAGAGGTGTGCAGGAGAGATGGATGAATGGAGTTTGGGGAAAGAAGGATGGAATGAGACAGGAAATGAAAGGCTTTCTCCGGTTTCACTCCCTGTGACCTCATCAGTGTGATCATGGGTTTTATGAGCTCTCCCTCTCGACGCCCACACACCACCTCACACGTGCCAGGACATACACACACACAAAGTCAAAGTCACACAGTTTTCGGGCCCCATATTTTATTCCCTGGCATAGAGAAACGCACAGTACATTTGTCTCTGTTTGTTCACTTTCTCGGCCTCTTCCTGCCAACCTTTCACGTATTTTATCACAGGCTGATATCCACAAGAAGTTGATATAAAAGGAAAGAGAAGAAAAAGTTATTACTGATTGAGTTTTATTTTTTCCAATTATAGGATGTCTGACCCTGTTTAGAAAGGTTTCAGTTTTTTCATTATCATCCACAAAAAACATGTTTTTTTTTTATAACTTTATACCAGACAGTTTAGAGCATGCTGTGAATATGGTCTATGGGGGACCCCATGCTGTTTGTTTACATTGCAATGCACTGGTAAAAGGGATCAATTAAAAATAATTATGAAGTCTTTAAACATAATTTGATCACAAAAAGAAATCTCTAGTGACCACTTAGGCCTTGTTTCATCTCACCGAATGACCATACACTACAATGACCTGGATTTCTGGCTGCTCGGTCAGCTTAGTCTTCCCAGTTTTATGGCTGACACTCCCTCTCATGTGACCACACCACATCATTAGCATTCACATAGTCGCTCTGGATAGTGTGTGTCCAGAAAATATTCACAGCGCTTTCATTTTTCTACTTTCCTTGATGTTACAGCCTGGATACCTGTAGTATAGCCCTATAACAGCACTACTCCTTCTGGGGTCTGGGCTTTGGGCCCCATAAGGAGCAGCGGGTCCTCATAATGTAGATATTTGTTGGAAAAATTGGCCTTACATGGTGAGAAATGCTAAAACACGCACACAAACAGGTGTTCGCTCAGGGGTGGATTCAGTTGTTTGCAGAGGCACTTGCCTCTAAATCGTATTAATCAGTACCATGTGCTTTTTTGTGATGTTGTTGTTACATTTTTCTTGGTTCTCTGTTTTTTCTCTCTTTCTGCAGGTGTAGAAGCAGACTTCTAGGTTGTTTTCTTGTATTCTCTCCTCTCTTCCTAATCCTTACTTGCCTTTTTCTCTTTTTTTCTCAAGTGGAGCATCATAGCAAAAGCCATAATCTAGATAGTAAATCTGTTTTTGTGTCAAGAGTACCGAGGAGACGCCTTGGCACTCTGACAACATTTCCACACTGCAGGACAGGACTTGTTTAAAAAAAAAAAAAAAAAAGTCAAAATGTTTGGTGAGTATGAACACTTTTGCGATCAAAAGTCAAAAAAATAATTAAAAAAAGTTTTCTTTTTTCAGAGTTGTAAACGTTTTCTTATTAAGTTGTTTACCATCACTCTATTACCCCTTTAAAAATTCAAAGATTTTATTTATCAAAATGAAAGATTATAACACAACTCCACTGCGTCTCTATGAAGCAGAAATGCAATGTTCAGATATGACTCGTGTGAAATTTGAACAGTAGCCACCTCCATTCATCCATTAATGCCACTGCAGCCCAGCTACTACTGTTTGAAGGATGTACTAACATCTAGTAACAGCTTATGTGGACCGCTGAGGGCAAGCAAAGGATTAGCTAGATTTGGCAGTTGTTTGTTTAGCTGCATGTCCTGACAAACCATTAATAGTTGGACCTACTGCTCTTGTCAGTGGCAGTAGCACACATGGAGGTAATTTCCTTAAAAACAGATTACACATGGAGCGAGGCAGAAAAAGAAGGTCTTTCTCGACATAGATTAAGCCGGTGTTAAAAATCGTAAGGGCGTGGTTCACTTTGGAGAAAACACAGATAAAACTGAAAGGATTCCCAGGGCAGCTGGATGTGTTAAGGAACTTTTAGATGTTTTTCTTTTTGTTGTTGTTGACATTTTTGTGACTTTTTGTTGATTTTCACACTAACAATTGTTACGTTTAAAAGGAAATTCCATAAAACGATTAGTTAATATGGAAGACATTCAACCTTTTGTCTGCAAATAACAAAATTATTAAATGTTATATATATATATATATATATATATATATA
>CAEGAE010054786.1:0-74768 GCA_903067095.1 Girardinus metallicus | reverse complement strand
TAACTTTTCTTCAAGTTAACAAAGTGAGCTATTATTGTTACAGGTTAATTTTCTAAACTACAGAAAAGTAACTGTTAGAAAAGCTCAAATGTGAAAAATTGGACTGATGTTGATATGCAATAGTAACACTGCTGTTATGTTAGATTTACCAATGTTTTATTTTATCTTTTTTTTATTCAATTACCCGATTAATCATAAGAATAATCGATAGATTACTTGATTACTAAAATATTCGTTTACAACAGCCCTAGATGGGAAGGTTGAAGGCTCAGCCCACAGCTATTCGTCACAGAATAAATGGCATCATGAGGAAAGAACTACTGAAGCAATATCTCAGTTTGCCAGTGATCCTAAATATACCACGTAATTAGTTGCAAAGTGGCTTGAGGAGAAAGTAGTAAATGTTTTGGAGTGACCATAAAGTTCTGATCTCCATCCCACTGAAAATTTCAGAGGGTGAGCAAATAGGGCAGCCAACAAATATGACTCAGTTACCACTCAAATCATTTAGGATTTTACTGGTATTCGTGTTTTTTTCCGATCTAAAAGAAAAGCTTAGGCTGATCTAATGTTTAAAGTTTAGTTTGACTGAAAGTCAGGCTGTCAAAAAATAAGTTAAATTGGGTTTAGAATTTGATATTTAAAGTCTAAAATTAATGTAAGTGCAGATATCTGTTTATCAGTTGTTGTGTTTAAATATATTTGACTGATTTACCTATTTTTATTGGCTTAGAAATCTGTGGTTTTACTTTGCATGTCCTTTATTCTGATACTGATTTAAGGTAACTGTATGTGTTTTTGGCAAAAACATAACAAGTTCAGCTGGTCACGCTGCTTAAAACTTTCCCATAGTCCTAAGTAATGTCAGGAATTTGTAGAAGAACACGTGGACGTGACAGACCTCCTAATGGTCATTTCTCTTACATGCATGCGGAGGATTGTGGTTGAGAAATTTGAAAACATGCCTTCCTCAACATGAAAACATCCACTCCTCCGGCAGATGGCGCTAACGGTCACCCGCTTCCACTTTCATGACATCACGGTGAGGGCTCTTCTTACTGGATGGTTCTGCCTGTATAAACACCAGTAAACGACAAGCTCCTCAACCCAAAGGTAGATAAACTCCATACCTGTTTCACCTTCTCTCAAACAAGCCATATGTGATCTTTGCAAGTGCAAGAAATAAACGCAGTTGCTGTTGATTGTTTTTGTGCATTAGTGGTCGCTAGCTAACAGCTAAGTCAGGCAGTTAGCTTCAGTTGATTAGCTTTAGCTTAGCTTCTCAACAGCTGGGTATCAAACTGCTGCTTTCTGAGGTTATTAAAAAGCTACGCTGAGGACGTTGTGAAGGTGGGCATATTAAAAAAAACAATTGACCTTGGCTTTTGGCCGTTGTTTTTTTATTTTTATTTTATATCTTCAATAGCTTGTGTTATCCATTAACTGATAACGTTAGCCAGCCTCGGTAGCTGTTGTGTGAGTCGTTATCTTGGCTTTATCTGAAAGACCTCAATGTTACTGGATCTAGGTTAATCGTTGGAGTGTTATTTAGTACACCTGATCAAGCGTGATGAATTCAGTGGTATGACTTGCATTTACACATTGAGGCTGGTTTGGCAGCTGTCAGTGCCATTGCAACTCATCCGATATCAGTGTTTTCCAGATCAGTAGGTCAGGATGTTAAAAGCTGCCCAACTATTGTTGTCAAAATTGGTGTTGGGCACACGAGATAATATACACGTAGTACAATCGAGATGCTATTTGTTTCTTTGTGACATATTCAGATCAGTCTACGGGAACAGCCTCTTTCAGCTTTGCATAACTTGTCATTTTGACTCATGTTGTCCCGAACATACGTGGCAGTTTGTTGACTATGGCGTGATACAAAGCAGTGATGGACTGATAAACAAAGCAATGTATTAAACTGACACTGATTTCCCCCTAAACTCGGGATTGACTTCTGTTGCACCTCAAAAGTTATGTGGGATCAAAATAGACATCTATGTTTAATAGTCATCTGGGGATTTTATTTTTAAGAGCAGACAAAAGGTTGAAGGTCAGTGAGTAACTGGGCCATAGAGACATAATAAACAACCAGGAAGTTCAGTGTGTATTATTAAGTCTACTTGTGTTTCAGATGGCACAGTTTCTTATTGCGAGTTATGCTGATGTCTAATATTGTCATTAATGGTTCTCCATTTCTCATGACATTTCTGTTCCTCACAAACAAAATTAGCAATTGAAAATATTTTCAGGTAGCTCTTGTTGTTTGTAAATTTTATGCATAAAACTAAATCTTGCATTTCATGGCTGGATAATCATGCAAAGCCAACTACTTACACGACCAGTTCACAGTTTACAAATGCTATTAAGTGCTTGATTGTAGCTATAAACAGTAAATTAACTCTATTTGAGCAGTGACTTCTTATTTCATGCACACCTGCGGAAATACAACTTATTTATTGATAAGGTACTCCACTTAAATGTTGAGTTTATGTATTTATGACATACTGTAAAGCGTATTTGGGACCAGTGGGAGGTCCCCTAGAGGGGGAGTGAACAGAAAGAACAAGGACTGGTAGGTGTAGGTCTAATCACCTCTTAAAATACTCTCCCAGCTTAGAAACAGGGGCTTGTGAGGCTGTCAGTAACTTCAGAGCTCTGTTACACTTTGGGCTTTCCTTTGTTGTGTCTAGCAGACGGAGTGACTGTGTAGCTCTCGCTGTTTTGGTTACAGGAATCAATGGTATGGGCTTGTCGGGGTACAAGCGGGTAACAAAGTGATGGTCTAAAGGCTCGCAGTCACAAGGGGTGCTTGCGCCTGGAATGTTGCGCTGGTCGGTGCATCTAGAAGGAGGGCCACGGAGAGTCAACCATGCTGCTGTGGCGGTGGGGCACAAGGTCTACTCCTTTGGGGGCTACTGCTCCGGGGAGGACTACGAGACACTTCGTCAGATCGATGTGCATGTCTTCAACTCAGGTAGGCGGTGAACGTGATTTTTGTTTATCTGAAATGACATCTACATGTGTTTTATTTCAATTTTGTTTTAAATTTAAGTGTGTGGAACTATATTTTGTTGTAGGTGGTAAGTGTGGCTGTTTAGGTGCTCAGTTGTTTAACTTTTTGTAAATTGAAAAAAATAAGTATAGTTTTAATATCTTAAGCACTTGCCCAAGCATGGAAATCTTAGAATGATGGAAAGTAAGATGGAATATTTATGTCATAATGTCAGGAGATAAAAACTGTAGTCATAAATGTATAAAGTAAAGTAGGAATTATTGAGGCTGCTGCAAAAGCCTCAATGTCTGGGAATTGGTTGGATTGAGGTTCTCAAGGCAAAATGATCTTGAATAAAAATGCGGTAGTTTCATAGTATCACAGCATTTCTACAAAGATTCTTTTAGCAAAGATATAAAAACAGTTCTTTAAAATCAAAAGCATCAGTAATTCATGTCACTTTAAAATAAAAAAAAGCAACTGATTATTATAAATTTAAAAATGTTAAATATAACATTGATGTGCATAGATAAAATATGAAACACCAGCTGAATTTAGTAATTTGTTTTCTATACCTCCAATTCACAGCAAATGTTACCTTATGCCACTTTACAAGACAAACAGATCAAATTAATATACAGAAATGTACATTAAAGACACTTCAATTACTAACTGATGCAGATCCAGTTACATAAGTTGTAGCACAATAGATTCAAATCAACTTTATTATGTCACCTGGTAAAACGGTGGAAAGGAACACCCTTTTAATTGAAAGAAACCTCCAGATCTGCAAGAGCAATCATCTTCTGCAACCAACCAGAGCACTATGTGTGGTTACTTACACAGACTATTATATATTTTTTAGCTGTTTTGCTTTTTATAGAATAAATAAAACAGCTGGGTTATTTCTCATCCTATCCGCTCTGGTAGCCATTCACGCTGCGCGCAGTGTCTTTTTCATGACCCACATTGACCTTGTGGGTGGAAAGTGAGTGAAAAGTGTAGATGCGCATTACTGTGCTCCATATAAGCAGGAAAAAACTCCAGTCACTCCAGTCACAGCCTCGTAGCAAACAGGCTTTAAACCGCAGGAAAGGTTTGACAGAAACCTCCCCTTATGGTTAAGTTCCACCACTTTAACTGTAGCTAACAGTTAGGCTCCAGGATTTCCATTGTGGTTAGTTTATTTGGTCCCGTTAGATGTTTTTCAGTTGCTAACTCACAAACACAGCTGTTATCTTGAAAGTTGTCACCCCGACTCATATAAAACTGGTTCTGTTGCTTCCTCCTGACCCATATACTATTGGTTTTTCCTCTGTGAGGTCAGACAGCTGCTTTAACAGTTGCTAAAGTAGCGTGATCTTACCTGCCGTTGGAATATCCTAAAAAGTTTATCTAGAACTAAATCTGAAGCTGATTGTAAATAACGCGCCATAAATATTGATTATTACCATTTGGCTTTCTGTCCTCCTTTTCTTTACAACAATTGTTTATAGCCTTTGTTTTTCTCCTAAGACAGTGTTTCCCAACCCTGGTCCTCAAGGCACATTGCCCTGCATGTTTTAGGTTTTCCTTGATGTAAGCCCAGGTGATTTCAATTGACAGGTATTTGCTGAACTGCAATCAGCTAAGTTTAAAAGGGAAACATCTAAAACGTGCAGGGCAGTGTGCCTTGAGGACAAGGGTTGGGAAACACTGTCCTTTTATATTTCTTTTCACTTCTGTATTATTTTTTAAATATTTATTTTATGGTGAGGAAATCGCCTAATGATTAGGGGTCCAAAGTGCGACTCAGAGGCTGTTTGTGGCCTTCGGAATAATTTTGTGTCCTGACTGCAGTTCAAAAATGGTAGAAATTACTTTGCCCTCTGGAAATGAACACTTTTTGCAAACATTTCCATGGCAGGTTTATATCTTCTTGAACAAAAAATATCAAGTACAACACAGAGAATCCTTTTTTCATTAGTGTTTTTATTTTGTCATTCCACAATCATCTAGATACTTTTTACCCACAAGCCCACTGGGCATACCTATCCATTATACTTGGTTTAACAAGGCAAAGGTTTTTTGCTGGTGGAAATAAAGACATTAAAAATACTATAAAAACATTTTATAGACCAACAAAATGAAAAAAAACAATAGGTTTGAAAAGTTTAAAAACCACAAAAATTAAGGCAATTGTCATATTAATGTTTGTTTCATTAAAATATTAGTAGTTTAAAGCTCCTTAATTTTTACGTTTTCCAGTCGACACTGGTTTAATTTATTGTTAAAAGTCTTGAATTGGAGAGAAAAAGCTAATTTTGGCCCCTGAGAACTTTCAACGTAGGAATTTTGGCCCTTGGTGCAAAAGGTTTGGACACCACTGATCATTTAATCTGCACTGACCAGTTATATAGTGAATGGTAATAAGTCTTGTTCACTTAATTTAAGAAGCTGTTGTCGGCTACTTGTGTATCACAGTGTCTCTGCGCTGGATGAAGTTGCCCCCAGTGAGGACGGGGGGACACGAACGGGCTCGCGAAGTGCCGTACATGCGTTACGGCCACACAGCTGTGCTGCTAGATGATACGATCTACCTCTGGGGCGGGCGTAACGACACAGAGGGGGCCTGCAATGTGCTGTACGCCTTTGATGTCAGTAAGTAGACCCTCGTCTCACTCATGCTGTCGAGCGGCTGTGTTTCCTCTCAGGTGCGCACGTTTGATGTCAAGGATCTCTCAGACAAAACCGTTTGTCAAGTTGGAAAGCTGTGACACCTGCATATGTGTCTAGTGGTTTTATGATGTTGCACATGATTTAAATGTCAGCAGTTTCTAACCAGTTTGCGCTTCTTAGATACCCACAGGTGGTTCACGCCCAAGATTTCCGGGGCAGTTCCTGGGGCGAGGGATGGCCACTCAGCCTGTGTTCTAGGAAAGGCCATGTACATATTTGGAGGATACGAGCAGCTGGTGAGTGTGTGTCAGTCTTTACTTTTAACCTATGTTTTAGAGAAATATAAATATTTAAAGTTATTCTCCTCCTGGTGTTTCAGGCTGACTGTTTTTCAAATGACATCCACCGGCTGGATACCACCACCATGGTTTGGTCGCTAATTAATGCCAGGGTGAGTCCAAAACAACAGCTGGTCCTTATTTTTAAAGAAAATTGTTGTAACAATATTTTTTTACTACACAATAAACAACTGTTTTCATCCTATTTTCTAGCTGAGAAAATATTGATATCAAGAGAGAATTATTGTAATTGTGAAAGGAATGCTTTTCTCCTAAGCCTCACATTCTTTTTACAACTAAAGGTTTTTCTTTTCTGAGCCATAATATTGTGAATTCTCAAATGGCTTTTATTGTCTTCCTTTCTTTGCATAACAACTGGTTAAAAGGAAAAAAAAAAACATCTGCACATTCTGGAAATGCAGACATGTGAAAGGCTTTAGCATGGCTCCAGGCCAGCTGAATGTGCAGGGAGCAAAGACTTTTCTTTGTTTTCCAAAGTGCTATTCATTAACAACAGAGCCAGTTTTGCTTTTGCATGTTTATTCTTTCGCAACATCAGGGAGCTGCATTATACTAATAAACTCTGTCCCTGTTACGACACAGTGATGTCTGAAAAGAGGCTTAGATTTAGGTTTTCATCTTGCAGTTGGTAAGTAGTTCCACTAGCTGGAGCTGTTGTCCTTTTTTGCCAGTGTGAGAATGGGTTTGTGAACTTTCTTTGAACTCAAGTTTTTATTTAAGTGCATAAAATTGTAGATTTAAAATAATATTGCCCAATAAAGAACACCTCAGGTTATTAATTTTTACTGTGAAATATAAGGCTGCCTTTAACAACTATGTATATTTTGTTGTTCCACAAAAATCAAAGCAATCATAGTTTTTTATTTTTTACAGCCAATTTTAATATTTATTTTATGCCTTATAAATAAAACATGAAACACATAAAAAGGTTATTTTTACTCCAGCAGCAGAGTTTGTGATGCCTCTTGATGAGTCTCCTACATCACTTTTGAGGAATTTAAGACCAATATTTCCAGAGCTGTCTGAATTCACCGGCATGTTCACCTCCGAATGGCTTACAAAAACTAAAATAATGTTTTTTGAGAGTCATAGTTGCAGCCTAAACGTAAATCCAATTGATTTGTACCACCATGTTTGATCGACTGGATGGACGTCTGAAAAGTGGAGCAACTGGTCCCGTGTTTCTTAAAAAGTTGGGATCTAACTAATACTTCCATTCCTCTATTTTTTTAAAAAAGGTGCAGACACCTTTTTAGTCTGCAGGATGCGACTAAAAAGGTGAATTTTAGTCGCATTCTGCATCTTCGTTAAATATGTAAAGTAGCAGTGGCTGATAAGAATAGAGCTGTCAAAAAAAGATACTTCTTGAGACAAATACTTTTTCAATGCCCAGTAGATATAAAAAAATCTGGATAATGTTTTCAGCACCTTCATTCACCCAGGTTTGTTTTCTTTTTTTCCCAAGGGCACACCGGCACGATGGAGAGACTTCCACTCAGCCACCATCATTGGGACAAAAATGTTTGTGTTTGGAGGGAGGGCAGACCGCTTTGGCCCCTTCCACTCCAACAACGAGATCTACTGCAACAAGATCAAAGTGTTCGACACAGAGACCAACTGCTGGCTGAGCACCCCGACCACACAGCTGTCGCCAGAGGGACGCAGGAGTCATTCAGCCTGTAAGACATAAACACGCACAAATAATGTGTGTTGCATCTGTTTTTGGATTTTACCTGTCCAATATTTAGATTACAATTTTTAAATCTGAGAATAAATCTATTCTCAGATTTATATGATGAAAGTATAAAAAGAACTAGCATACAGTTCTGGTCAGAAGCTTGCATACACTCATGTTTGGTGATGTATGTCATATTAATTTTTGAACTTTTAAAACTTACTTGAACTATATTTTCCAGGGTGGGATTATTAGTTAACAAACAAATTTTAAAATCATCAAGATTTGGTGTACAAACTTGTTTTTTCTGGATTTTCTCTAATTCAAACAGTCAAAAATTGACTCTGTTGCATAACAACTGATTCTATCAGACTCAAATATATACATACTCCACCACAAATAAGTGGAAACCAACAAATAAAAATGAACTCTTCTAACTTTGAGTGACCAAATACTCAAACCAGAGTTTTTACCAAAATGGGTGGAGGGAAAATTATTCAATGTTCAATTTCATGCCTGTGAGAATTTGAGAAAAATCCACAATAAATTGAAAAACTTCTTGAATTGGAAATCCATTGAAGTCGTTTCCTGTTTACAAAAAAAGACCCAAATAAATCACATTCATGTCCATGATGGTTGTATATTTCTAACCAGCATTTCATATGTTGCCATATTCTTTTAACTGTTTATCTTTGTGACGGGTCACAAAACTGTTGATTTGTGTTTAGTTTGCTACAATGGAGAGCTCTACATATTTGGAGGCTACAATGCCCGCCTGGACCGGCACTTCAACGACCTTTGGAAGTTTAATCCAGGTGATTTGTTTCCGTCTTAAATCTATCTGTGCAAAGGTGTCACGTTATCGTCTGCTGTTGATGTGTCTTTCCAGGAAGCTTTTCCTCCTTCATGTGTTATTGCTGCTGATGTCTAGCTGAAATGCAGCCATTGCTGCACTTATTTGCACTGCCCCACTTTTTGTCTTTTATCTATAGACAATCATTCCCTCCCTTATTACATCATCGCTAGTTTCACAATGTTGTCTGGCTGCTCCCTTTTCATTGTGCATAGTGTTTCCCAGATGCTATATCTATTGGGCCAGAAGCACTCGGATGAAAACCTGACAATAACTCAGTCTCTGGAACTCTGACAAATGTCAGCTCTCAGCTCACTTTAATTGCTCTCCCTTGGGGAATGAAATGTGCCGTTGTTGCAACAAAAACATTGCTGTTATAGCTAAAGCAACACACCTGTGGTGTTCTGATTCTATCAGTTATTTTTCTATATGATGTTAAAATCAGACATGATTGTCTTCACATTTTGTGCGTCTGTGTAAATTGTTGGTATTTTTTGCTACACAAAGTAGAGCATAGTGACTCGCAAGAAAAAGTTACAGGATTTTAAAATAATTTTTCTGCAAAAAAAATCTTACAAGTGTTGTGTGCATTTCAGTTCAACCCCCCTGAGTCAACACTTGGTAGAACCACTCTTAGCTGCATTAAAATGTTCTTTGGTTTAGGGCTGAGATCATTAATCATTTTAATCACGATGAATCGATTTTTGAAATAATCGTGAACTAATTTGTGAATTGATTAATAGTTAACTGGAGTATACAGACTCAGAAAGGGCATCTGCTGAAAAAACAACATAGTCAGAGCAGTTATTAAGGCAATACTGTACAAAAATATAGGTATTTTGCATTTAAGATGAAAAACCTTCTTTGTCTGTAAATCTGTTCTTCCCATGTTTCCCCAAGTGGCCTAGTTTTAATACACCTGGTTCAAATTCTGGAAAGATAAAATCTCCTAATAAGCACCTTTTGCTATTCAATTAATAGTTGGTTAATCATAAAAAAATAGCCTTTCTGCAAATCTGGTGGCTTTCAGCCCTTTCTAACAGGAAGGGCTGAGCTTTTCACATGTTGATGTTAGAATTAGTTTCTTCAGAAGTAGCTGCAGATGCATCCTTTGCTTTGGTATATTCAAGCTTTCACTAAAAGAATGCTTTTTAGGCAATAAAATGTTTGTTATGTTTAAAAAAAGGGAACTGAATTATTTGCATCCTTTAATGTATTTAGAATATAGTGTAATCTGCAGAATATGAATGTTTTTTTTATTCAATTAATCGTCAGAATATTTGAATAATCAGTTACAGAAATGGTCTTAAGTTGCTGTTTTGGGTTTGCAAAGTTAAATGAGTTGTCAATTATGTGTAAAGTGGATTTCATATAACTTATTTACACAATTCAAACACTGCTTAAGACTTGTCTGCTTTTGTTTCTTTGTCTTAAATTACAAATATTCACACTTAATGTTTATTAAGTGACTTCTGAAGGGAATTGGTTTCACTTAATTTAATTTAGGAGTGTCGTAGTAAAGGGGGCTGAATTAAATTTCACAAATGGCCATTTTCAGACTTTTATCAGTATGAAAACTATGTATAGTTACTATTTTAAATTGATTTGAACAGAGTGAAGCAGACTTTTGCTATATATTCAAACTATTTGCCGTCCACTAGATGGCAGCACCTTGATTACAATCATAATGCTCCAAGTTTGAATGGCAGGTTGCTATAGCGATGTGGTGATGATTGAGGATGAGACTGTGAGGCTGCACTTTAGCCTTTTATGGAGCAAACAAGGAAGCCTCAACGTCATCATCATCATTCTGATTCAGAGTGGCAGAAAGGAGCTGAAATGTGAAGGTTGTCGTTTATGGGAGATGGAAATTCTGCCTCGGTTTTCCATCCAGCCATTATGTTTCTGTGAATAAAAGCAAGACATCAACACAAGATCTTAAAACTTTAATTCGTTTCCCCGCAATGTTTTTTTTATCTATACAAAAACAAGACATTAAGAAGAAAATATGTAGCTCTCTCAGACAGAAGCTGCACTATATTATTTACATAAATGAGACAATGTTTCTCACTGCACATTGTTTACTTTAAGATTAGACATTGTTTTCTCTTTTTAATTGCTGTTCGACTGTGAGAATTGTTTTTAATGAAGGAAGCTGATGAACTGCAGGGGCAGTAAAGAAGTCACTATTAGATCATGTAAGCTGAAGTGCTGGAGAATTTCTATGACGTAGCTCTCACACATCATCATTTAATGTGCCCAAGATTTCTTTGATATTGTTGTGGCTCACCTGATTTTTTTTTTTCTTGAATTTCCACACAACAGAACAATTCTTGTGGAAGAAGGTAGAGCCAAAGGGGAAAGGCCCGTGTCCACGGAGGCGGCAGTGCTGCTGTATGGTCGGAGATCGAATCGTCCTCTTTGGAGGAACAAGGTAAGAAAATTTTCCTACTCATGCATCAGATTTTTATACATTTTATAAGCCAACCAGTGTCTTTTTCCTAAACAGACATTAAACAAATTAATGACACTTTTAGGCTTTTTTTTTTCTTTACATATATTTTACATATATTTGTAAATTTATTTTGGAAAGTATTGATGGAAATACATGTACCAGCTTTTACAAAGATGAACAACGATGCAAAAAAATTACAACCACAGCTCGGCACCAAATTTGATTAGTGTTAAAGTTTGTGGATATAATACAAACTTTGTACAGTTGGTATTCTTAGGACAGTTGTGTGCCAAATTATTGTACATGTTAAGCTGAAACATTTAATTAAACTAAAATGAGAAACAACGTTACAGTAAATCTTTGTGATTGTTTGATCTTTTGATAAAGATCTTATTTTACAGTAAAAACTTTGTATTACTGTCAGTTTATTGGCATCAATTCACAACAAATGTTTTCTTGAGGCACTTTTCAAGAAAGATAAAATTTCTGAAAAAAAATATAATCAAATCAGCCAAATCATGTAGTCAAATTGAATTATATTTATACATTAAATACAACAGTTATATTTATTTTATAATGCCAACTGGTAATCATATCTACCCTTAATTGTGTAGCATCCCATGCATAGACACATAAGGGATATTTGATGACTGTCAAACCGTTATCTTTGCTTGTTTTGCCTAAAAAATTAGAAAAACCTGAAAACGGACCTTTAGAAAACCCACAGGAGACTTTTGAAGGTTACAAAATCTTTCTTCTTTAAATCTAAAAACAGTAGAGGATTTAATTTCACATTATTGATAACTGAATCGCTCCGTCTTTGGTAGTCCAACAAGAAGACTGAGGCTGCTTTCACACCTGATTGATGTTAACACAAATTCTGGTTCTTCCAGGAAATAATTTAAAAGGAGTTTAGCATTTTGAATTTGTATTAAATTTTTAGTTGATTAAAGACATAAACACATAGAATCCTTCTTGAACATAAAAAAAGCACGTGCTGTTCTGACTTTTTTATTAAGAAAGCAAGCAGAGACTAAGAAGAACTCTGCTTCTTTTGAACAGCGAAGTGGAGGGTCTGCGGCCTGTAGACAGCAGGCTGATTATTCCCCTTGTTGCTTGTAAGACAGTAGTGATAGCCAGTGGTTTGAAGCTGGTTAGGTGCCGCTGGGCTGGTGACGGACTTGTGATAGGCCAGTAGCCAGCAGATTAATGAGGCAGCTTACGGCGTTGGCATGGTCTAAAGTTGTCTGAGTCCTGGGCTAGTGTTATCAACAATGCTACTGTTATCAGGCAGACCCCACAGGGACAACCTGACAACGGTTGAGAGAGCCGTGGATAAGGTCTTCTGAGCTCCACTCTGTCTACCGGCATCTGCAGGAATCTGAAAACTGGTCCAAAGGCTGGAATTCTTTCAAAGCTTTATAATTCACCACATACGGTGACTTCCAGAAGTGTTTGTAGTCCTTGAAAGTCTTTAGTTTTCTCATGTTACAACCAAAAACCTAAGTGTGTTTATTCAGATTGGATGTGGTAGACCAACGCAGTGGAAGGAAAGGGATGCACAGTTATTTTTTTCTTTTCACAGTTAAGGTTTTGAAAATATGGCATGTATTTGTTTTCAGTCCCACATTCAAGAGCCCTATGGTAACTCTGGATTTGCTGCAAACCCGTAGCTCAGTTTGTTCTGAATCTGGTTGGAGTTACCAACCCCTGGTTTGGATCAAAGTATATTCATGTGTTGGAATGGCCAAGTTAAAGTTTGAACTGAAATCCTGTTGGAAATCTGTGGAAGGACTTCAAAATAGTTGTTCACAGATTCACTCTCAGTCAGATCTGACTGATTTAGAGCTACTTTTCAAAAAAGAAGGAACAAATCTGGAGGAAACCCACACCGTTATGGGGGTCACATGCAGAAAAAAGCCAGGACACAGGACCTTCTTGCTATTTTTGATATTTATATAAAAAAAAATTAAATGGGTCACTTTCTTCACACTTGATATTTTTGCACTAGTTTGTGATGATATGTCACATAAAATTAATGAAGTTGTGTGATTTTAACTTAACGTGTGAAAAGAATATGAATACTTTTGTGCTATAATGTTGAGCAACACGTTTGTCTTATTGTTAAATTTTAGCAGCCTGATGTTATATCTTGGAAAATGTGAATAATAAATATGATCTGCAAATTCTTTGCTGAACAATTAAAAACAACAAATTTGCAGTTTAATTTTTGCCATGGTTTTGAGATGGAAAGCTACACAAAATAAGAATGAAAAAAATAATTAGAAGCCCCCTGGATGGTTTTGGATTTCCTCTGGGATTAGTCTGAGTTTTAGGAGTCATGATTTCCTGTTGAGAGCAGATAGAGACGAGTCTGGAGAGGGGAGTGTGTTTGAACTGATGAAGTGTGAAGAGGAAGAAATCAAACATCGCATAATATCTCCAACATCCTGTTTAAAATCCCAAGCAATTTAAGACTCTTGGTTAACATATGCAGACCTTCACCCCTGGTATTCCTGTAAAAAATCTTTTGTTTTGTCTGCAGTATTTCTAATACGCAGGATTTTGTTGCTAAGCAGATGTTCTGTGGTTTTAAATGCTGCCAAGATGTAGTTTTCAGTTACTGTACAAATGATTGCTTTATCCTCCCAGCCTGTAAGAAAGCTGACCACACAGGTTCTTTTACCTAGAATTGCACATTTGTTTGTGTGAGCACACTTAAGCCTCTTCCACACAGGAAGTCCCATAAGCACATGCACAGACTAGACACACAAACCAACACTAGCCGCTTATCGAACTCATTTGCCTGCTTTACTTCAAAAGTTGTTCTATTACGCTTCATTAGTTTTTTTAATTCCTGGGATGATTTCCATCAATAGCAGGTGGTTTTTCACTACGGACCACTTACTTAGAGAAAATATTGGCTTTATAATCACCCTTCCGCTCTGTCTTGTTTATTTTTGCAGAAGAGCAGTTAAATGGCGTAAAAAGTTATTGGGTGTTTGTCTCAGCAACCTTGACAAATGCTCACATGGGCAATCATGAATTATCTTCTGGACACTTTGCTTGTGTTTTTTCTGGGCCTCCTCATTTTGCTGGGTTGTCTGAGGAAATTGTGTTGAAATTTATTGTCTACATTTTGTTTTCCTACTTGGTCGTCCTTTCAGACTGATCCAAAACAGAACCCCTTCTGTTGATATTAAAGTAAGTGTTCCCACTTTATGATATTTGTTTTACTTGAAGGAATTTGGTCAGAAATAATTTATTGCTTTAGTTTTAGACACTAGAGTTAATTAATACAACACTGCCATTTCTTTCAGCATGATATAAAGTGCTATATTCATTTATTGAAAATAAAGGAAACATAAGGTAAAGCTGTAAAATTATAGAGCAGTATTATACATATTAGTTTGTTAAATCTTTGTTAAGCATATTTTTTCCTATGTTCATTTCTAGCTAAACAGAACATGATTGCCATTTTTTGTGAGAGAATTTTTAACTTTTTCTAAAGTAACTGAGCAAACATTGTTTGTGTGTCAGTGACAGGCTGGGCATTAGTAGCAGCCTTTTGTGTGCCACTTTCATCAGTCTAAACAGGCTTGCTGAGCTGCAGAAAGGCGCGAAATTTTGCCCCGTCTCTGATTTATGACCTATGGGAGCGTTCTTCTCACCGGGTGAAATTTGATATGCCCTCAATGCCTCTGTTTCACTCATTTACCGGGACCTGCTCACTGCCCCACGAAGGACGACTCCACGCATGACCAACTCCACCTGCACTGGCCTTCAACTAAGC
This sequence comes from Girardinus metallicus, assembly GCA_903067095.1. Lineage (NCBI taxonomy): Eukaryota > Metazoa > Chordata > Actinopteri > Cyprinodontiformes > Poeciliidae > Girardinus > Girardinus metallicus. Next base: position 59,977 of record CAEGAE010054786.1, on the reverse strand, counting down.
ACACACACCGTGCAGATCTAAAACTCGAGAGTGTCTGTTTTATTTTTCGCCTTAGAAGGATCCGAGCTGCATACGAAAGCAGTGCCACATAGATTATGGATGTCCTGCTGCAGCTATGGTGTCATTGTTGGCGTTCATCATGTTGTGTTTAATTGCTTACGATAATCCCAGTTTGGGCTAAATCAGGAAGCAGTTTAAGCGTAGGAACAGGGCATCCTATGAGGGACAGGATGCGAACAAGGACATGACAGATTGGCATGCTGGGAGCAGACAGTTCAGAATGTGTGAAGGGGAATTTGCCACAGATCTGTGAACGATCTGACTATTAGAACATTTATTTTTTAGAAGAAAAGGTTTTCTGCAGAGCTTTAAAAACTGTAATAACTGTGCTAAAATGTTACCTTGTGATTGAAGGCTTTTTCCAAATGTCTGTATGTAAGTGATCTCAGTTGTGGGTGAAATGAAACCTTTCTAGTCTGGTAATCAGACCTGACATAGCGAATGTGTTGCTCACACAACTGATCACAGTAATGAGAAGCTGTTTGTGCATCCATAAGTTAAACAAGGCCAATGCAAATCCTGAAAGGCAAAACCATTGGTTTTTCTTTTTGTGTAAAGTTTATAGCGGGCCCATTCACAACAAATGTAATCTTAAGACGGCTTACAAAATGGAGATCCAGTTTTCTGTCAAAAGTTCCAAACTCACTTCAAACCAGCCCACTTCTTTCCAGTAAATTCCTATCATACAGTCACATACCAAATCCATACAAAATTCAGAATTTTAGTACTACATAATTTAATTACGTTATATATTTCCAGTTGGTACAACATTCTCTATGTAAGCTAACCTAGCTGATTCCTCTAGTTTATTGATTTTTTTAGCAAGCAGAAGGAACCATTTAGTTTAAAAAGAAAGAAATGTACAATACGACTGGGCTAAATTGTTTTTTCCAAACAAATCACTGGCTTAGGTCTGCTTACTAGAGTACACTCAGTTAATCACAGCTATAATGAAAACTGTGAATCTACCAGTGAAAGAAACACAGCCAAACACAGAAACTATAGTACTTTCTGTAGAAAGAATATCTTAGAGGTCAATACTACACTATTAGTTGCAGCTAAAAACAGTAGACCATAAAAGAACACTTTTTATTATTCTTTATGTTCAGTCCAGATAAATTGTGCAAAGAAGCTCAGTTCGGCTATTAGATAAAAAGCATTTTGTGGTTAAACTTTTGGATTTCAGTAAATCAGAGTCTATATGACAGTAGCAGTTGATGCTGCATTACAATACCTTTCTTTCATTGTAATATTAATCTCCTGCTTAATAACAATATTGATGAATCTGATTAAATCTAACAGTTCTCTTCTGCTGCCTTTCATTTAGCGCTAATTTGTTCAGTAAAATCTGTTCAGAAATTTGTTCAGCGTTTTTGTGAAATCTGCATCTTTTTGGCCTATTTTTGTATACAGCCAGTCTGACAGCTCAATTCCATCATTCTCTCTCTTTTCTGGTGCCTTTTTATTTTAGCTGTGTTTTTTTTTCTTCATCTACTCACATGATACAATGACTCACAGCTCCCCTCATCACCGTACGTCAGCAGGGTGCACGTACACACCCACATGCTTGCTTTGCTGTGCCAGTCTTACTACATTTCTTCCATTTAGCATTAGGCAAAATGGAAGCATCAAAAGCATGCTGACGACTCTTCTAATCGTTAAAAAAAGATAATTACAAATTATCTTTTTCTTAATGATTCTTTCTTATCACAAGTCAATCTGCTAGTCTATTTCAATTAATATCATTTCTGTTTTGAGTGGATGTACACAGTGCATTCCAAAAGTATTCGCACCCTTTAAAACATGCGACAAACTCGAGATTTGCGGGCCAAATCCGGCCCACTTTGCTTAAATGTTATTTTATTAGTCAAATTAAATAAATTTTTATTTGGATAGTGCCACATTGCATGAGTGTGAAAAGATTTTCAGTATTTAATTTTAAGAAGCACTCATTAAACACAAAGCTAATTTATTGAAAATGAGATGGAAAAACTGATTCATTGTGTCATGTAGACTTTATGTCTCTGATAAAGAGCATAAACAGAAATACCTTGGTCTGTTAATAGTCATTTTCTCAACCTAACATGTTCCTGGAGTTCTAATTAGATTTTATGTGATAGACCAACACAAAGCAGATTATTGTAAAGTGTTATAAAAATTATAGATAGTTTTCCAATTCTTGATACGTGGATTAAGTTTCTTTTGTAGAAAATAAGTCTGAAAAATAAGGCTTGGATTTCTTTTCAATCCTCTTCCTTCTTTACCCCCCCAAATAAAATCCTAAAAATGTCAAATGAAAAGGAAAATGTGGTTTTCCAATGTTTCACCGTTAAGTTTTGCCATTTTCATGTTTCAAGATGAACTACGGTGAATGCTGCTGGGAATTACAATGCAGTCCTAGATAAAAAGAAAAAACTGATGGAGGTTGTAAAGGTTTGAAGTCCAGATAAAGACCTAAATCACATTAAGACTTCAAAATTGAGGGTCACTCTTGCTCTCAGTTCATTCTGGCTAAGCTAAAGCTGCTTTTGGAATGTAAAATAGTGGTAGATATGTAAATCAACTAGAGCGATACCCCAAATGATTTTCAGCTGTAATTGCAAAATGAATCTATTAATTATTACAGTTATGCACTATTTTGTAACAGAATGCAAAAAATAAAAATAAATAAATGTTTATGTTGTTGTACTTCTGTACAATGACAATTAAAGTTTTCTGATTATGGTTGTAAGAAAGAATTTGAGAGTGTGTGTCCACTCTGAACGCTGAGCATGGGAGAGACCACACTGCTGGTAATCTCACTGGTAGCCAAAACAAAACCACCCACTTTAATCCACAAAAATCTCTCCATGATATTTAATCTCAGGGGAATTTAACGGGTCATTACAAAACTGAAAGTTGTGGAGGCAGGAATGTCCTGCAGAATGCAGCCGTTTTGTTCAGCAGTTCATAAAGGTCAGGAGTCTGGAGCTTTGATATCTCCTGTTGGGACATATTGTGGTTTATCAGAGGGCAGCCGTTACTCCTTGAGGTGTGGCTTGTTATCGCTAAATGAGGCAGAGAATTTTACTAGTAAGATATTGCAGTGGAAATCCTAAATTTTATTGATTTTTTTTTTTGTAGTCTAAAAGTAATAACTACATCTCCTTGTTTCCAGCAAAACATGCCTGTCAACACACCATCAATTTCAAACCAACACTGACTGTCATCTTTTTGCTTTAGTGTCAAAGGGTAAGCTCCAGAAGTTTCCTTTTATTAATTGTCTTTGTGCGCGTGCCTGTGTGTGTTAGTATGGCCCAGATAAAGCCTGTCAAACAGTGCAGGCGACCCCCGCAGGATGTGGGGCATCCCGCGCGTGGCGGAACAAGACCCTGGGGCGACGCAGCAACACTGATTTACTCTTCAAAGACAAACTCATGATAGTATTTCATCTGCATTGTAACCCTCCTTAACCCGCTGGCTGGCTGTGTATATTAGGGTGTCATCGGGCTGGGTGTTAGGCTGCAGCTCAAATAAACAGCCTGAAAAGGTGAATTTTTGTGACGCTGTCATAAATCGATTTGTTTAAAAAAGACTGTCTGTTTTTGAATTACTGCTAACACAACAACAAACTAAACGTTTTGTAGAAATAACTGCGCATCAGAAACAGAGTGTAGCATGTTTGCCTTATTAAAAGAAAGAAATCCAATTTACAGCAGCAAGACTCTTTCTCCAAAAACGCTTATTGTACAGTTAAGCCTGTAAGCAACTAGTTAATTAATTGCATGATTAATTCAAATGAGCTCAATAATTTCCTTTCTGATGACTATAATTTTTTGAAGAGCAATTTTGTTTACATACATCAAAATCTATTTTATATATAGTTTCAGTTGTGTGTTTTTTATTACGTTTTATTTGCTGTTTTTGGTTTTATTTTGAATATTTAAAATATTTTTCAGTTCCAGTGCTAAGTGTTCTTTACAAATGCTATGAAAACATCATTATTATCATTTATTGCAATAATTACAGGGACAATTATTTTCCAGCAAAATTTGTCATGTCAGGCCTACATTATTATGTCCACCTGCTTCAGGTTAATTGCGAACAATATTATTTTCCCCTCTGAGTTAGAAACACAAAGTAGTAGTCTTATTTTTATTCAGCTTAAAATACCTCTACTCCCATTTCCTCAGGTTTTAGGTGTGTTGCTATTTACGTATATCTTAGAATACAGCTGCTGTGAAACAAAAAAGACTTATTTTTCTGAGAACATGTCTGTCTCTTCACGAGCAAATCTTTTTTGCCTCCTTCATTCATCTTGCTCACCACAGAGCTCGTAGTCTGCAATGCAGTCATCTGAGTGAAGCTGCATGAATGAAAGGAGACACTTTTCGAAAACAAGAAGATTTTATGAACAGTTGTAAAGCATAAGCTTAAGATGGATGAGACATACCGTTCCAACCAACAGGCACACTTTGACAGACCAAATTTAATTTTAGAGGTTTTCTAGTAGTAATAATAATATTAATTCTAATCTACTACTAAGCAAATAATAATGATAATAGTAATACTAATAATCATTATTATTAATTATTATTACTATTATAATAGTAGTAACAGTGCATTAACATTAGCACAAACATTAGCAGTAGCTACTGCCCACATTAGCAGTAGTCTTTTTCCTAAAATAAGTTTTTTAGCTGTTATTTCATTTGTTAGCCATATTTAGCACACTGAACGGAGAACGTCAATGTAAGACAACATGCTAGTGATACCCCACATATCATTGGTAGCATTTAGGCTAACATTAGCATTTTTTATAATTTTAGATTATACACTAATTTTAACATACTGAACGGAGTAAGTCCATGTTACTCAACATGCTTGTGACTCTCCACATGCTATTGAGTACATTGTAGCTTACTTTAGCTAATTTTTAGCATCAGAACGCTGGGTTCCAACCAACAGGCACACTTTGGCAGGCCCTGTTTAAATTTCTCCATACATTTTCTAGTGTTACCATTATTATTTGTAGCAGCGAGTACTGCCAGTTGTGTTTCAGGATCACCAGTAAACCCATCTGCCTTCGTCCACAGTGGCTGAAACTGGAGATAAGTGCTTGTTTAGGGCCGGCGTCCCCTTTGTCTAATCTAAAGTCAGGCGTCTCTCCTTGCAGGACTGATGTAGTTTGTGTCTCAGTCTCTGCATGGGGTTTAGGTCTTGACAGCTACAGCTCCTAATCCACTGTCCAGCCACGACCCCGGAGGGGGCTCTGATAGCCCTGGAAGACATGGGGTCTCAGTGATTAATCTATCAATCTGTGATAACTTACAATGTTGGATTCAATTAGGAAAATTTAAATCCCAAATCATTCCTATCTCTGACTGGAGTCATTGTAAATGTTAAGAAATCCTTTACCTGCTTATAGATGCTATCATTTCAAAAATGTATATAAAATCTTATGCTTTATTAGTCCTGTTGGAAGGTTAGGAGCATCTTTTGTTGATGCATATTTATAGTCATGTGGTTATCCAAATGGCCCCCTGTGTCCTGGTTGATGGACTAGAAGAAAAGAAACATCTTACTTCCTTTTGAGAAAGAAACATGGCAGACCTGGCTTTTCATGAACATACACACCAATGAAAATGTCAAAGGGAGTGAATTATTCTCAGACCACAACCTTTTCAGCACTTTAATGCATTAACAAAACTACCGTAGAGGTTGTGAAATAATTTGAAGGCCCATCTGGCTGTCCTGATAAGATGTTTTGCAGGAAGTTGTTGTGTGTGATGAGTTCCTGTGGGTTAAGGGGGTTCAGAAAAAGAAGAGTTCAGTGGGAAGGAGAGAAAGGAAAAGGATGCAGATCATATCAGTCCAAGAATGAGGATATGGCCAATGAAGACAGTAAAAACATTGTTAGAAAAGGACAGGTTCCACATCTGAAGAACACAGAGAAAATCTCAGCTTTACCACTTTGCCTGAATTTTTACAGTCTCTGAAAGTAATTTTTAGCTTTACTGATCGTTCCTTTTCCTTCAAAGACTCTTGTTTCCTTGTCTGTTTTAGGTTTCAGGATGCTAGTTCAGCTCTGTCTTCTGCAGTTTCAAGGCCTTGGTTTAGAAGGTAATTAGGTGGAGTAGGCAGTGCAAGGGCTGGCAATTAGGTGATTAGACGCCCTCACTGAGTGTTGTTTGAAATAGCAACCGGTGTTTTTTTAGTGGGGGGAGCAGCATCACCCAGGCCTCAATCAGACTGGGAACCACTGCCACTGCAGGGGGAGGAGCACTTTCACACACACTGATACTTTGCTGATCAAGTAACAAAGTGGCCCGTCAAACACCAGGATGCCACATAAAGTCGAACGCTGTGACTTTCCCACTTCTTAATATCGCCAGTCCATCGTTCGTCCGCCATCACCCCCTCGCTCTTTCTTCTGCCTTTACGGTTCAGTTCATTCTCTTCTTTTTTGTGGCGACCAATAAAGTATTAACATCCCCTGACGCGCTGCTAAATTTCACACTCAGGCCGACAATATCCATGAGCAAGCGAGAAACTTTTATCTAGGAGGATGCAATCTTCAGCTTTCTTGTTAACACTATTACTGCTATTCAAACATCGTCTTATCTGCTCCGCTTCACATGTCAGCATCTTCAACCTGAACCGTCTCTTCTGAGTGAGTCTGCACAGTAGTTCACAGCTACTGAGCTGTGCTTTTCAGATACAGATGTTAGTTTTCAGGACTATATATTGAATTGCAGGTACTATTGTGATATCAATGTGTGCAATATCTCAGTTGCCAAAGAGCTTTGATGCAATGCTTGGGAGCCCAGGACAGTGTCTGGAAAGGTTTTCACACCGCTTACATTTTTCTGCATGGTTTCATATTACAATGAATAATATGAATGTGTTTCGTTAGTTCTATAAGAAAAAAAACCCACATTCTTCAATAAATATGCATTATGACATGGAATTTTCACATAAACAAGGTTAAAAACTAACTGTCCAACCACAGAACACACATTTTTAAAACACCACTGAGAGGAAAACTGGCACAATATTCATCTGTAAAACTAAAAAAAAACAAACTCAGCTTATAACCATTACAGTGAACGTTGTAAACTTTTTCCCCTGCAACATTGTTCATCTAATTTCTGCTAACATAAATGGAAAACATCGATTGTCCTGTCAAAAAAAGTCAAGCTTATTTTTTGTATAACCTGCATCATATTTAAGTCACTTGAAACCAAAGATCTCCACTTTTTTTTTAAAAACAAAATAAACAAAAGAAAAAATAATATATTTCTATTTAACCACCTTATGAAACTTCCTAATTTATATTTCTTTCAAGTACTTAGGTAAATATACACAGTTACCTAATTAACTGTGCATAATTGTAATCTCAGTATAAATCCAGCTGTTGTTGGAGAACAACCTCCGTTGTTCTCCAAAAATAGAGGTTTGTTGGAGAACATGAGTGAACACAGCAGACAAGTCAGGAAGAACGTTGTGGAGAAGTTTAAAGCAGGGCTAAGTTATAAAATAATATTCCAAGGTTTGAACATCTTACTGTTCAGTCCATCATCAGGAAGTATGATACAACGGCATCTGGTCAGATGTTAACAAAATGAACTTTTTGATCTCCATGAGAAAGAAAACTGTCGTTGCACCATCCGCATGGTGAAATGTGGTGATGGCAGCTTTTCTGTAGTAGATACAATGAAGCACATCAGTGCAGATGGGAAGAACAATGGAGCGAAACACAAAGCAATCCTGAAAGAAGACCAGTTGATTCTGCTCCGGAGGTTCACCTTCCAGCAAGACGGCGACCATAAAATGTGCAGTGGTTCAGATCAAAGCATATTCGTGTGTTAAAATGTTCCTGTTAAGGCTGACATATAAATCCTCTTACAAATTTGTGGCATGACTGAAAATTTGATGTTTGCAAACATAAACAAATCTGACTGAGTTTGTACTGTTTTACATAAAATGAAAGGGTTAAATTTTTGTATCTAGATTTGCAAAGTTGGTAGAGGCATAACCCTGAAGACTATCGGCTGCAATTACAGCAAATAATAATTCTACAAGGATTAGGCGACTAAGTCTGAATGATTGACACACTTTTAAGCTTTTATTTTCTAAAATAAAACCTTGTGAAAGCCATTCATCCTTCTGAGGCAGCATGGCCAGCTTCCTCTTGCTGTCCAGATGCATGGTAGGTAAATTGGTCTTTCTAAATTGCCTTTAAGTGTGTGAGTTTCTGTGTTGGCCCGACAGCCTGTCCAGGATGAATCCTCCACTGTTTTGCCTGAAAACAGGCAAAACAAAAAAAAAATATTGTTTTCTTTTTATGGTGTAATCATTATGAAAGTTTTGTTAATCACTGCCTATTATTAATACCTTGTATTTATTGTTGTCCTTGCACCTATCTAATTTATTGCTGGCTGATTTTTGCATTAAGCACAGTAGTAAAAACATATTTAAAGACCTGAGTAATGTTTCGGCTTGGGGTGTTCTTCTGAGGTGCAGAGGCCGGGTCACCTCCTGAGGGGAGGGGCTGTAATGACTTCCCCATCTGGACCCCTGGGACGACGGTGCTCGTGCTCAGCACCTCTCCTGGCCGCCTTAAGTCCGCCGCCTTGTTTGTTTAGGGAAGATTAGCAAAGTAAAACCCTTACAACATCCTGAACACGCAGCGAGAGGGAGATGTGATGGAGAAGAGAATAGAGATTGATGGGTAAAAAGATAGAGGAGGGGAGGGCGTGCTGCGGGAGACTGATTGTTTTTAAAAGAAATGAAAGAAAACAGAAAATCTACAATAATTTGAAGTGGTATCACATATCTAGAGTGTTTCTTCATTTCTTTTCTATTGACTTGAAAAATAAAAGTATTCATACTCCTTAAAAATTACTACATCTCATGTCACAAATATCAATGGATTTTATTGAGATTGTTTTATTTCTTTTTTTTTTTTTTTTTTACAAATAAAAATACTGACATGTTATTGTATTTACATTCTACCCCTTGAGTCAGTACTTTGTAGAACCGTCTTTTTCAGTGATTTTACCTGCAGATCTTTGGGAAACTGTTGCAAAGTAGCTCATGCCCATTCAAACTGGATGGGGAGCTTCTTTGAACATCAGTTTGTAAACCTTTCCAAACATTTTCAACTGCCTCAATTTCTGGACTTCACAGCGCATGAATATGCTTTAATCTAAAACCAAACGGTTCAGTAAAAGCTTTTGCAAGGCGCCGTAAAGTTTTTTTGTAGCGACTGATCTTGGCTGTGTAGATCAGTGTAATATATATTTATGGTCTCCTAAATGCTTGGTGATGGCACAGGTCTGGCTGAATGTCTCCTTTGGGTTGTGTGAAAGTGTCAAGAGAAATTTAATCATCTTATTTAGACAAGTCTCTGTGCATTGTTATTGTGTCTGCAAAACACTTATGAGGATCTAGTACATAAAACTCTGCCTTTAGAAAATAAATAACTCCTAAAAGATTAACTTCCTTTGGCTTCAGGGTATTTATTACAGTAATGTTTTGTTTTATGAAGCATCGTTCTACTTGGTCAGGCTTTTCATTATTATTAATTGTTTAGAATAATGCCTGGGTAGTTAGAATTTGGCATAGTTTTCTTTCTTAGACTGTGGTGGTTCAGGTGGGTCACAGGTGTGTGTGTGCGCTTAGCTGTGGCAGGAAACAGATGTGCAGTGATATCATCGACTGCACAGGTCTGGGAGTCTATCAGCTCTGGCCAGCCTGCCGTCTCGGTGCAGTGCTCCACTTCCTGTCGGCTTAAATCACGAACGTCCATGATAAGGAGAGCAATGCGGCCGGTCCTGCTTATTGGCAAAAATCTGAAAGTCCCTGATTAAAAAGTTCAGGATTAAACAACAGAATGAAGACAGCAGAAGAGATACTGTTAGTTTCAAGTCCTATAAATGGCTCCATTAGAGAGATTGAAGTGAAAAACATCCTGGGAAGCCGTTTGGATCCCGATCAGGAGAGCAGGAAGTGTGAGGGCTCACCCGAACCTAACTCTGATTGTTTTTGCTATCTTTGACAGCCCCTGCCCAGAGCAAGGAATGGGGGATGAATTTAACCTCATGGATCATTCAGACTTGTACATCTTAGACTTCAGTGAGTATTCCTGTTGTTCGTCTGCTTTTTTTTTTTACCACCACTTGTTAAAAATGTGTCTTTTCTATCTTGAACTATCAAACACGTTCAGTAAACTTTAATAACGATGGTTCATTCAGAAGCTGAAAAGGAGAGATATTGATACCTTTTTTCTTTTAAAGTTTGTTTTTGTTAAAACCACAGATGTTCAGGAACTGTTGCATACAATCACTATGAGATGTGATGGAGAAGAGAACACAACACAAACTCTAAAACACAAACTAATTAACAGTTCAAACTCACCAGGATCATAAAAGTCACATTCATTTTGCGCCTTTTGATTATTTATTTGAAACGTTTCATTGACAAATGATTATATTCCATGCACCTCTACCACACACTTTTCAGACTTAGCAACAAGTTTAATTCTGGCTGAAAGCTTCATGATGTTTTAAGTGCAGTCCAAAACTTTCATGAGGTTTAGGCTTTCAGAAATATCTGGGTGTTGGTTTGAGTTAAATGTAAGGAATTTGTGGATAGTTGTCTGCTTTATGCCCTGCAGCTGTAGAACTGGTAGTATAACCCCACAGCATGATGTTGCCACCACTATGCTTGATACTGATGCTAGTTTTGAAAGTGTCACCTTGAATCCTGGCTTCAAGGTGACACACTTCACAGTGTTGAAGTTGGAGCTGGGTTGATTCTGGGTTCTGTTTAAAAACCAATAATTTTAAATTAATTCTACCAAGAAAAGTGATCGAAAATCCACCCAGAATCATGAAAGAACCTTGTGATTAGGGCTGCAACTAATATTTATTTTAATAATCGATTAATCTATTGAATATTCTGAAAATGTTTCTATTTTTGTTCAGTTTTGGTTTAACTACTGCTCAATACACCTTTTCTGTAGTTCATGTACTCCAGTTAACTATTAATCGATTACTAACTCAGTTGCTTATCATTTTTGATAATTGGTTCATCACCATTACTCCGACTAATTGTTTCAGCTCTACTTGTGATAGCATCAAAGAAATGTGTGGTACGGGTTCATTTTGATTAATGAGCAAATTTGATTAAAGTTGTTTATTATATGATCATTCCACCATGAATAAAAAACAACAAATATTTTGAAAATCATTGCCCAAGAGAAGTGTATGTACACTTTTAGCCATAGTTGTACAGTGGATGAACAATTTTTAGCTAAGGAGTTGTAAAAGTCCCATTTAATGACCATGGCAAAAACACCCGAACTATTACACCTTATAACAGTTTGACTGGCGTGTCTTCACTGAACTGCTTCATTCCTCACCGGCTTTTCACAGCGGGCGCTTCCGCCTCACAGACACCCAAATATAGTCATGCATCCTGCCTGCTTGGGACGGGCCTGCAGAGCTTTCTGGTCACAGTTTGGCTTTGTGTGGGTGGGCTTGCACAGGGACCGGCTGTACCCGGTGGCATCCCCTGTGCCATACGCGCCCCAGCGCCAGTCACGTGTGTCCTCCTCACACTGCTCATCAGTGAGCATATGGCCAAACAGCCATGACGGCGACACTAAGAGGAAGTTTGTAGGTAAATTTAGAACGCAGGTTTGTAACAAGATGAGTTGACACTTGCGTCACTTCCCTCATATGTAAATGTTGTTGTTTTGTTTCTGACTGTGACCTGCTTTCCGACCACTTCATGAGGATTTTACACCATAGAGAAGAAATCTATGGATCTTACTTATATTGCAGGGTCAGGTTGAATTCCCACAGCTGAGACGTATATTTGTAGCATGAATATAATTAGTTGCTCTGACTCACTTCACTTTCTGTTTTTTTACAGGCCCCAATTTGAAGACATTATGCAAAATAGCTGTTATTCAGTACAGTCTGGAGCAGTCAGGACTCCCACATGATATCAGGTCAGAGATGCATCCTCCTCTCATTAATGCTGTTTTGTCACAGAACCCACACATTTTAGGTCCTGTTTGTATTGTGCTTGTCACTCTCAGTAATAAGGTTATTTATCAAAAAGGCAAATTATAACCCATTATCCTTCATTCAGCTAGTGGCGTACTAATGCACATTTTACACGTAATTATACCTCAGCTAATAGCAGAAAAGCTTGTTTTATAAAAGAATCAAATAATCATGAAGAAACGTTAGCGCAGACTGTGTGAGCCTTGTGCCCGTTTACATCACACGTACGCCGCCTCATTGTCCGGCAGAATAAAAGCGGAAACCGGCAAACTTACTCAGGCATAAATGTGTTATTAGATTTTAATATTTTGGCAGGGAAATAAGTGCTAGCTTGGAAGTAAAGGTCTGAAATGACTGAGATTTTCACAAAATGAAAACCTCCAGTAAAAATACTAGTTTCATCCTACCAATTTATTTACAACAAAATAATATAAAAAAAAACAGCGCAGCAATATAGTTAAAAGAGAAAGCAATTATTCTTTTTTATGTAATTCCCTTTTTTATTGATTTTTTTGTGAGCATTGAGAAATTACACGTTGCAGAAGGAAAAACTAACAGTTTTTTCACTGTTTGTTTTTCTTTCCCAGTTCTCTTTGTATTTTCAATCTACTCTGACAGAATCTTTTTAACAGATTAGAGGGAAAAAATAAAAACACTGTAAAAGTTCACAGAACAAGATGCTATTACTCAACAAAATCTGATCTCATTGGTGAAACAAAGTCCACCCAGTTTGTCCAGAAAATCTAATCTGATAGAAAAAGTCAATCTTTTCATCATTTCTAACCAAACTTTCTTCCATCTTCAGCCATTTTCTATCACTTTCTACAAACATCATCAACTTCTTGAAATTGATTTGCATGAAAAGGAGTAATAAATAACTTGCACTTTTTGAAGCAAGTGTGTCTAAAACTTTGGCCTCCTGCTAAGAGATTTTTTTCTTCTTTTTGCACGTTTGTCTGTTGGAACCTGATACTAATTACTCCTCTTAACCTCTCATTTCTTTTGCATCATCACTGCCACCTTGCACGCTCCCAGCCTTGGTGTTTGCATTTGTGTTTCTAACCCTTGGAGGGGTTTCCAGCTGGGGTCACAAGACTTTAGTTAACTCCCTTTTGCCTCTCGGTGGCGTCCCCCAGCTCCTCTCTTAAACACACGTGCTCACAACAAAAAAACGAACAAAGCAGTTGAGAGGGAGTGAGTGTGAAACCAGAGCCAGTGATAACAATCTGCAGCTCAACCTCTGACCTGTCATCAGGTCACCACTGGACCCTGTTTGCAGCTCCCGCTCCTCATGCTCACGTGTAGCCCGTCTTTTCCACAGCCTGCCTCTTTATTCAGACAAGTTAGAGGAGGTGATGGGGACGGCGCACAGCAGGGGGTCTGCAACCTTCTCTGTTTCAGAATAAATATATATGTTTTTTTGTTAGTTCTTCTTCAGATTTGTTAGAGCAGTCCCTACACAATCTGGAGGAAGTATAAAAAAAATGTATATACAGGAGTGCAGTAAAAGATGATAAAATATGAAAAGTATCAGTTTTGGAGTAAAAATCCTTCTATTCACCCCTCCATCCACTCGTCCTCCTTTCAATCACAAACTTATAATAACTTGTAATGTCTCTCTCTCTTCCTTCATCCATCCATTTATCATTTATTCCTTTGTCTCTTTCTTTGTCCGTCTTTTCCTTTAAAGTCTAGCTAGGCCTGTCACAGTAACAAATTTTACTGGACGATAAATTGTCCCAGAAGTCATTGAGATAAACGATAACTTTGATTTAAGACAATTTTCAAGCATTATAATGGAAAAAGGCATAATAATGCAAGAACACATTCTCAAAGATTATTAATAAACATTAAATTTTAACGAACATTTAACACTGAAACTGGAAGACATTTTAAATATCCAAAATAAACAACAGAAAAACAAACTTAAAATGGATTATGAAGTTTGTGTAAACAAAGGTGTCCTCCTAAAAAGGGTTAGATAAGACCAAAACACCAGACTGAAGACTCTGATCATTTAGTTTTTGGTAGAAAGAGAAAAACGATAAATCATACAAATGAAAATTATTGAACGCATTTTAATTTATAATGCGAGTAATTAATTTATTGCTTGTTGTGTCAGACCTACGTCTAGCCACTATAAATTGTCTAAATTTTGTGAATAAAAAAATTCACATGGAGAAAGGAGAAAGGCTATAAGGGGCTTGAGAACCTTTTCTTACTTAAAGAAAATGGAACCATTCTGAAAATTTAGTCTTGAATTTCAATGTTAAAAATGCATTTGAAACCTAAATAAGGTAAATAAAATCAAAATTCTCAAGTAGAAATACAAAAAAAATTACAGGAGTTTTACACCGAATGTTATGATTATCATAAATATAAACATTTAAACACGTTACTCCGATTCAGCAGAAAGAACATTTTTCTAAAACTTTTGACAAATGTTTTTCTTCCTTTTGTTAAAATCAGATGGGAACTGGCAGCCATGACGACCAACAGCAACATCAGCAGACCCATCTTCTCCTCGCATGGTTGATGCAGCTGCAGATGAAACAGAACCAGGACTCTGTTTCAGAAAAACTGAACTTTTATTTTTAAATCACCCTGGTCGACTGAACTTCGAGGACTGCTTTGGATTTATCTTCCACATTCTTCAAATGAAAACTCATCACTGACCAAACTGTCCTGCCATAAGGCTTCAGCGGACAGAAGGGCCTTGCCCTGCCTAAGGATGTATTTTAATCCTCGACACTCGTTGTTGTGGGCAACGACGCTTGTTCAGATTTTCCCTTTCTTTCTAGCCTCTCTAGGAACCCAATCAGCCTATGATAATCATAGACAAGCAACTTCTAATCTTAAGCACAGGAATCGACGAGAATTTCAGCCAAAGGCTCTCGAGCGCACGCGACCGTTGAAGATGTCAAACGCCCTGAAGAAACAAACCTTCAGCTGCAGATCTGAAGAGACTGGCTCACATTCAGTAAAGGACAGAGAGGCTTCAGGACTGCAATCCGGGAGTGTTTTGCTTCCAGAAAGTCTAAGTGGTTTACTTGTTTCACCACAACATGAAAGCCTCCCTGCTGCTCTGAAATGGCTCCTAAATGATTTACAAGACAGCTAGAGAAAGCTGTAAAATAATCAAGGGCATCTACCTCCCTCTAAAGTATTTCTCATTGGGTCTTTGACACCTCCTGTACATTCGACACCTGCTAGTCCCCAGAAAAAAGAAAGAAATGTTGCAAAGAAGTGTGACCAACCTGCTGCGTAACTCCTCTAACTTCAGAGGATTTCAATATCAAATGCAGAAAAGATCATTTATCTCACAGATACACATTCTGTGTGCGAGTTACAGAGATTATCTCATGAATGCATTTTGTTTGTAGACAATCCTTCAGCTTTCAAACCGGTTCATTTATCAAGCAGATCAAAATCAACGGAAATGTTTGTGTGCGCAGCGTGAAGAAAACATTTTGTTCATTTAAAAAAAAAAAAAAAAAAAAATAGGCTACGGTAACAAAGTCTAATTTATTTCAGATTTTGTTAACAAGTCCCAAAAGCAAGACCAAAACAAACTGTGTAACATCATCTCTCATCGCCTCCCTGCCTCGCTGCGGCCTGTTTGTTCCTGCTGGTTGTTGTTTCTCCAGCGTAACGTTTTTAACTCTCAGCAGTGAGTACGTGGAAGCAGGGCAGGGTGTAGTTTAAACATCATACTGATGAATTTCGTTTTAGCTTTTGAGCTTTGCGATCAGTAGATCCAGGAAGTCGCATCTTTCCTTCAAATCTGAAAATGATGAATCGTTCTTGTCTGAATCTGGAAGAATTATTCTCTCTTTCTCATGTTTTCAAATCGTATTTCAACTTAATCTAAAAGCTGAAGTCGTTGTTTCAGTCCACTCTGCGTCCTCTGCCCTTCCTTAGGGACCAAGTCTGTCTTAGCTTTCAGTATTGACATCAGTTTGCTCCTGCAGTGGCAGCTACATCTCTCGGTGCCCTAAAAAAAAACAACAATACATGTGTTTTTTACTGCAGCAGATTAATCTCTCACTAAAACTTTTCATCAGATCCTTTGTTAAATGTGGGTGCATTTAGTCAGCAGGAATAAAAAAAAAAACATGTTGTAAGAAATAATTGTTTTTAACAAAATCACTAGTGGCACAATTATTGGAACTTTGTGTTCAACTTGTTTCCTTTAGCCTCTGGCCTCCTGGCTGGGCAAGGATCAGATAATCTCACCAATATGCACAGATATAAAAATCTAAAAGAAATTATTTGTAAGTGTTTCCAGAAAAAGATCCTTTTCCATCCTACCATCACAAACATGAACATGGGCTTTGAAAAATCAAGCTTATCTGCAATAAAAGCTCCATTTGTGTTTGGCATTAAGAGATTATGTTGAAAATCACCTTTTGTTAATTGTGAATTATGGTGGTGAATTTGCTTCCTCCAAATGCTCCGAGAGCCTAATCAGGATACATGGCTTTAGAAGATTTACATAAAAAAGTATCGTGGACTCTACCAGAAAGTAAAATCTGTGAATAATCATTCAAAATAAGTGGGAAATTATTTACAAGACACAAAATCAACCTCTTTCACTGACCTTATAGAAAAGTGATGTGAAAAAATGAGTCGTCTGCTCCAACTATATATAAACATTGTAATAGCAGACGAAATAAATGTTGATAAAAATCTGACCACAGGGTTGCCAATATGTGTGCCACTTGTAATTTAGTTAATCTATATGTTCATTATCAGATTAAGCTTCTGTCATAAAGGATTTATTTATATTAAAGCTCACACGTAAAATTTAGCTCGCAGTGTCATTTTCTAGGCTCTGAATCCCGAACGTCAGGATTTAACACCATTTTAAATGTTTACACAACAGAAGCAGAGTAAAACAGTCTGTAACTGCAGCTTAGTCACCAGGTTTCTGCACTGTTGCCAAATGTGGCACATCTGGCCTTACAGAGATGAGAAACTGCTCTTTTGCCAAGGTAGACTTGAGAGTTTTTAATGTTAACCTACACAAACCAGTTCAGACTTTTCTTTACAGACCAGCAGTGCCAATGTGACCCAGCAAGTCTGACACTCCTTGCACTACACACATGTACACTTAACAGATTTCCTTAAGGATAATACAAAGGACAATGCAGTGAAATAACATTTAAGCCTATTTTATTTTTTTACATACTGAAAAATAAAACGCAAAACAGAGATTTCCTTTTAGTCTAAATATAGTGTGAAAGTAATTTAAATTTGAGCGTTTGTTGCCTTTGAAGATTCTGAATGATCATAATATTTGTCCTTTAAAAAAGAAGTTAATACTAAATAATTACGCAGGCAAAAGGAAATATTATAAATCCCTCATATACTGCTCAGAAACATGCTGGGGTTTCACTCGCGAGGCAGGAAATGCAGTTTCTAATTCTCCTCTCGTGGTTTTTGTTAAACTCGACAGCTCTTTGTTTTAACGCTTCAACACGAGCTGGAAAAATGAACAAAGTATGAAGGAGTGTGTTTCGGTTCCTTTTACAACTAGGCTCTTTATTCTGTTTTTGTTTTTCACAATGTTTTAAAAGGGGATTCCTTGTGTGGTGAGGGCTGGCAGGACCTCCTGTGCAATATGCTTTATAAGTGTATAAATAATAAATTGAAAACACTTTAAGTATTTTGCTTTTGATATTAATTTGTCAAATTGTATGGTTTTTACCATGACAGACACACTCGTACTTACGAGCAATCTAAAGAATCATGGCTGAAGAGGAAGATGCAAACTCTATGCTGGGATTTTAACTCAGGCAACGTTGCTGCAAACCTCTGTCGTTTTATAGTAATTTCTTTTGTCCAAGAGATGCTATGAAATGTTGTTCATGCAAGAAACCTCACAATATGTAGATGTAGTTGAACTACTTCAGTAAAAGCTGTGGTAGACACTATCTTCTGCTTAATCAGTACAACTTGATGAGAAATGTTCGCATTTTGGCGTCTAAATCCTATTTTCTAAAAATCTTTGAGAAGGAAAGTGATGTGACCAAGTAAAAATGTCTATTGGACTAGTAATAAGAGGGAAATAAATTACACAAATTGTTGAACATGAAGCAGTTTAGAGCCATTATCTGCATCGTGCTGATTTTCTCCATCGTCTAGTTGTAACAGAACCCCAGCTGCTCAGACCTTAAAGAAAATGAAATGGCAATTTAACTGCAAATGTAGATGTTGCTAAATCTTGCGTGAATTTCATCTGCAGTTTTTTTGAATGTGCCGTTTAGTAAGAAGCAGATCTGTTGAATCCACTGTGAAGACCCTTTGCTCTTCAGACCTTTTCCCTGCACAGCCTCTGCTCCCTGCTGGGAAGCAGCCACGTCCAGCCCAGCCGACCTGTCTGATGGCCCTCTCTGTCTACCGATGTGGGTATTTGAGGTAGTCATGGTGACACAGTCCCTCCTCCCCCTAACTGCTCATTAATGATGTGCGAGCGGCTGCTTGGGTGGAGGCCTCACCGTGTCTAACCCTGAACCCTGAACCCTGAATCCAGCGGTGGCCTGGCAGTCTGATCCTGTCTGTCACCAGCCATGTGCTATAAAGCCGACGTTATCTGCGGCGTTAAGTGCAAGCCGCAGACGGAGGGTCAGCTTAAAGTGAGGCAGCCGAGACACCGTGTCCCGCCTGGTCCCACTGCGCACAGGAAGCCGGGCCGCACTGGGTCCCCCTCGTCTGGCCCCGGAGCCCAAAAACGCAGGCGCTAATGTGGGGAGACACTCAGTCAAATTACTCTCTAATTTCCCCCCAGGACTAAAATGATCCCACTAGCACTTGAGAATCAGGCTGGGGATTTGTTCTGAGTGATTTGTTTTGTCTTGTCCACACATATCACTGTCCAGTCCCTTCACTCAAGTTCTAGTTCTCTGCGTTTGGCACCGAGGAGGGTCACTAAAACAAGAAGGCACGGAGGGAGAAGCTAGTTGTAGCAATTTAACCCAAAAAGTCAGCTAGAAACTGTTTGTACGAGTCAGAAAAGAAGCTTTCCCTGCAGATGTCGTTCTCACAAATATAACTCTTTGAGGATGAGTGACAGTTTTCATAAAAGGCCAAGTTTTTTTGTCGTGTTGTGCGAAACCCATAATCTATTCATCTGTTGAAGGATCTGATTTAGAGCGAGCTGCTGGGCTGCTCAGCCTCAGTGCGTCATGATTACAGACCTGTAGCTTAATTCTCCTCCAGCAGGGGTTTAATTGGGTGACTAACACAAAAACAAATGAAGTTTTTGCAAAACAAGCTCCCAAAGCTCACTGCCTCAAAAAAACCCACCTTGGTAAATGAAGAAGTGATGCAGCGAACAGTTGTTTTATGTAAGATTTGAACTATGATGACTCCAAAGTTTAAAAGTAAAAAACTAGTCTGGTTGTTTTTGTCTCATTTCAATTCAGTTCATAAATACCTTATTGATCGCAAAGGGAAATTAATTGTTTTTGTAACTCACTTAATTAAACAGTTGTTGTATGAATACTTGAAATCAAACAAAAACAAAAACAGATTTCAAGAAAACCATCCAAAACAATTTTTCCCCAACATAAAGTTGTTGTGCAACTTTTGGTGGCAACAAATGACAATCAGATGTTTTTTTTTCCTTTCTTACATCTCGACTGTTGAACTTTGACCCCCTTTTTTTTTACAGAGTTGTAGTAATTTCTGAACATTCACGGGCCATCCTGCATAAACAACCAGTTTAATGTCAACCCACAACATTTCAATCAGATTTAGACATGGGTTTTGATTAGGCCACACCTAAACCTTTACTGCAATTTTTTTTAGCTTTCAGTGATGGATTTGTTTCGGATCGTTGTTCTCATCCAGAATCCTTAAGCTTCAGGTCTCAAACTGATGGACAAACATTCATTACACGTCAGGATGTTCTGCCAGAGAATAAAATTTTTACTTTTAAAGTCTTCTAAAAACAACAAAAACACACAGGTCTACGTCTTTAATATTCTGAAACATTATTTTGTAATATAAACTGGTTTGCAGCATTTTTATTGCAAAATTTTGCAATAAAATGCTAAATTCTGTTTGTTTTTGCCGTATGAAACCTTTGATTTACAGCCTTTTTTAAAATTTGTATTACAAAATGTGCAGACCTGAATTTAAAGGAGACAGCTTTTAAAAAAACTATTTTTAACCAAGACACAATAATTCCTCATTTATCTTATTTTGAGAGTAAATATACAATCTGACCTCTGACTGTGTTTGAAGTATATTTAACTTTTTCCAGACTGAATTAGTTTCTGAAATCTTTGAGCGTTTCTCTTTCAGAACCTGTTTCAAAACTCCCAAACTGTAATTGTTCCATTAACTGGTTTTGTGACATTAACCAGTTTTAATTTGGGGTTACTGGAAACCAGTGTGTCACCCAGTATTATCAACCAGTGATAAGCATCAGTCTTTTTCCCCATTGTGTATGACCATGATAATGAAATATCATGGTCATATACAATGATATACATATACAATGATATATCATTGTATACATATTGATTATATGTCAATAATCACATTATTTGTTAATGTGATTATTGACATATATTACTGACACCAGTGTTTGAAATAATTACAGCTAAGTGACGGACTTTTAATACAAGCACCAACAGAAAAATAACGTATAAGGCAAAAGAGACACTAATACAGCAAGATATGCACAATAAAACAAATCTAAATGTTTTAGATTTAGATTTGTTATCACAGTTGCTCACAATCTGCACTTCCAAAGAAAAGTGTTGTAGAAAGTAGATAAATAAGGATATCTGGATAGTTAAACAGGTTTTGTTTAGACCAGGAGGAAAACATCTCTCTCCAGTCCCCGTTTTGCTCCCAGATGAATGCAGCTCTTGTTTTCCAGCAGCAAATAAGATGCTGTACAGCTGAAAAAGCCTGACCTTTTCTGTCACATGCTGTATAGTGAGAAGCATTAATAAATCATGTTGCTTGTAAAGAGTTGCAACAGTTTACATCAGGGGTGATTCTTGTAAGAATTGAGGCCCTGTGTGCGCTCCAACACACAATAATAACTTTTTATCAAGTAACCTTAACTATGTAAAAATCATGATTACATTAACTTAGAAAAAAAAAAATTATATTAAACTACTGGAATTATAAATTGTTATTCGGCTTCACTTGTCGACAGCTTAATTTTCAGTATTTACTTTGCGTAACAAATTTATTTTCTCTAGCGCTGATATGCAAAATAATTTACAGAAATAAAAATTGTATGGTACAATGACTTCCTAAAATACTAATAACTTTAACTATTTATTTATCATGTTTGATTGCTCCTGTCACCCCTGGAAACAATCCCACCCTGGGCAGTGAGCCATGTTGACCAAGAAAAATTCAGCCACTGCTTTGTGGATTCTTAACAATGTAGTTTAACAACAATACAATTGGTTATATCATTTTGATTTTCTTTGATACATTTTATTTAATTCATTCTTCTCCCATTTAACACTAAGAATCTTAAAAATAAAATATTATAGAAGAGTTTTAGACGCCTTGCAAAATGCAGGAACCTTTACAGTCAATTATTTTGCAGGTTTCTTTCCTCCTTTTTTTTTGCTATTCTAAGTAATCTTGTGAAGCATAGATATCCTACTGCAGTGGCAGAGTAAACTGAGTAATTATTTTATATTTTCACAGTGGAGATTATCCCTGAATGTCTTAAATGATTATACTAATACTGATTGTATTCAATGTTTTCTGACAAATGTAACAAATTCAAACTGTTGTGTGTAAGAAAAAAAAACTATTTTACCATCACTGGACCATGTTGCAAGCTTCACATATAACCAATGAATCCCTAAAATCACAATTGTGCTTACATAAGCGAACTTATTGGTTATTTGAAGCAAAGTAAATCTCCTCAATTCAAAGTCTTAGTCACCAAAACAGGAGTGCAGGCGCTAGACTCTGTAATTGCATGTCCTTCATCAAAAGTGTGTAAAATTGAGTCATTCATGCAGGTTCTGAGTGGGAAATCACTTCCAGTCCGAATTATCCAGGGTCTGGCTGAGTGTTTGGACCTAAATAAAGCTCCTTAGAGGAGAATGTCAGAGAAAAGTCTTCATAGATTAATATTTAAAACTATCAGGAGCCGCTGGCTGTTTGGAGATGTTAATCATTTAAAAAAATCAAACAGTTTTTTTTTTCTCTTCTTTCATAATGACGCTTCACATCCCTGCAGAACCGACTCCCACGTCCAGTCCGGCGGGTTATTATTAGGAGTTTTTAAACTAAATATAACTGGCTTCGGTCGGCTGTCATCGCGTCACAATAAGTGAGATTATCCCGCGGAGTTTTCTCTGAGAGGTGTCGGGTTTGGTTTGAGGGGGCTATAAAAGGAGGGGCGGCAGCAAGTGGCTGGCACTCATCACCCAGAGACCGCGGAGGTTTGAGATGCGAAGAGGCTGCGGGTTTGACCCTCAAACAGCTGTCTGCCTTCATCCGCATGAAAAGTTAAGTTTTTTTTTTTTCTTTCGAAGGAAGAAGAAACGTCTTGGATGCGCTGCACTCTCAGGGCTTAATCGCCACAATGGCTCTTTGGTGCAACGCCTGCAAAAGTCCCGTCAGCTCTCCGTGCACATCCCACCATCTGGCCGGAGATCAGCGCCGCTCCGCCTGGAGGAGGTTCAGGTCGGTTCTTCTTCTCTGATGGGTTCTCAAACGGGGGTGCGTGTGCCTCTGGTGGTACAGGCTACATCACAGGTTAATTGAATGTTGTGGTAGTTGATTCTTTTTTTAACTCACTGGAGCTGAATCATTTAACCATCCATCCATCCATCCATCCATCCATCCATCCATCCATCCATCCATTTAAAAGTCACCATTTAACCAAATGGTGACTTTTATCACGTTTTCATGTTAAAATCACAAATATAATTATATTTCAACTTCATCCCCACTGAGCATTGCTGGTTCAGCTCTCATATAACCTTCTTCCACCTGTTTGCTGCGTCTCCCTGCACTTTTTGTGGCAATATAAGCAGGATTTCTTTTGTTCTTCTTCCAACAGTGGCTTTCTACTTGCCACTCCTACAAAAAGATTTATGAAGCAAACAAGTAGTAGCTGTCTACAGATTCTTCCACCTGAGCTCTGGGTCTCTGTTGCACCTCCAGAGTTACCATGGGCCTTCTCTGACTAATGTGTTTAGCTGTCAGTAGGTCTTTTAACCCATCAGTTGTCTAAGGGTTAGCTGTGTTAAATTGTGTTTTATTTAGTGGTATCAAAGAAAAGGGGGTTGAATATATGCAGGCCACACTTTTCAATTTTGTTTTGTTTTTTTAAAAAATAGCTTTTGAAAACTACATAATACATTTTCTGTTAAATAATTAATAAATTCATTTTGTTGTTTCCTCATACCAAATCTCAAAAAAGAATATTAAAGTAGTTACTTAATCAAAACTGACAATTTTGATTGAATAGTTTGTAAAAACCCAACTTCAATCCATTTACTTCTTGTCGTCCAGCAAATCAGTAATTGTTCCCTCTTTTTTTGACCGATGTCTTGCAATTCTGTGACTTTTCCTCATATTGAAAATTGTCTCTCTATAAACAGACGCTGTCCTGTTTGTGAGCCAGGTGCATTTAATCCTCATTTTGGTTTGAACGGCTTCTGCACAGTCTGAGTTGGTTTCTAGTAAATGGAAGACAAAAAAAAAGAAGTGAAATAATTGGAGCAACTTAAATTTAAATGTGCACATCTTCCCAGTTTTCCTGTATGTTTGCTGTTAGGATTAATGCATTTTATTGTTATGACATTTTATAGGCAGTTGAGACACATGGTGGAGAAAAATGTGCTTCAACCTCAGTGATGCTCTCAAAACTAATCCAATAATTTATCCCTTTTTTTTGTGTTACTAAGCCCTATTTATAAACACATCTTGACTGGATTTAATATTAATAACTGATCAGGAGTTTGACTGTGCTTATGCTTGGATACAGAGTGATCTCACTCTCCTTTTGTGACACTTTCTGTGTGGTGTGACGTGGGGTGCTCCCGCTCCAAGGACGCCCACTTTATAAGGCAATGAAGGGAGAACGAGGAGCCCTGCCGCCCCTCCTTTCCTGTGTGCGTGACGCCCACGCCCGGAGCCCCGGCAGCTATAAAAACCCAAGGCTCTGTGAGGATGGACCCAGACAGACTCTGATCATGCAGACTAAGTGCATGGAGAGCCCTCGTCGCTCTACTCAGCCTCTCCTGTCAGCCGTTTCCATAGGAACTCTTCATATTCAAAGTGGGCTTTAGCTCAGACGAGGCCAAATCTGTGTTTTGTTTTGAAGTGAACAGAATGAAACCAGATTAGTTTTTGAAAATTTTGTAGATTTTTAGGTCACAGCTCTCACACCAGCAATCATGGTCTCCCACAGGTCTACCAAAGGAGCCTCCAAAGCCCGGAGAGACCACATCAACCATGAAATCAGGAATATGCGCTCTCTGCTCCCCATCAGCCAGGAGGACCAGGAGCGCCTGTCGTACCTTCACTCCATGGCCGCCATCTGCACCTACATCCGCAAATCTGTCCTCTTCCAGGGTGAGTTCTTCAAACTTATTGCAAGTTAAATTTACTCCGCTACTTTTACTTGAGTAACTTTGGGGGGGAAAAAATTGACTTTTATGAGTATTTTTACTACACTGTACTTTTTACTTTTTCTTGAGTGAGTTTCTTGAGTATTGATACTCTTACTTGAGGGAAATTTCACTGAATGAAAAACAAGCTTGTTTTAACAACAAAAATCACCAGACACACACCTGCAGTTTTTGATAAAGTTTAATAATTTTTTTTTTTAATGAAAGAAATTAATTTGTAAAATAAAGTTTCTTTTGCTGGATGTTGTTATTTTGTAATTCTGTTATTTATATTAACTATTTTCACTTATTTTGGCCTTACCAAAAATTCCACATATCTACATTTTGGTCCATCTGATGATGTAATTTTTAAATATTAAATTATTGATTTTTTTTTAATCAGTTACTCAGTACTTTAGTAACCAAATAAGTTTTTACTTTTTACTTTTACTTGATTCAAAATGATGTAGTGCTGCTCTTACTTCAGCATATTTTTTTCAACACCGAATTTAGATTCATACTGCATTACAGAGAGGATTATGAAGCTCAGTTTAAAAGTGTTATATGAACAACATCAAAAACATGGCAGCTGTGACAATCTGCAGAGACAGAGGCGGTGAAACAAAGGCTGAACTCGTCCTTTCATCCTGCAGGGCTCCCGGCTGGGGAACGGTCCCAGAGCGCTCTGCAGTACGAGGCCTTCCTGGACGCTCTGCACGGATTCATCCTCGTCACCACGGCTCAAGGCAGACTGGTTTATGTGTCGGAAAATGTGGCTGAATACCTCGGTCTGTCCATGGTGAGCGTTCAAGCCTCATGTTTAGCTGTTTTGCTTCTTAATAGACTTTGATCTGTTAGTGTAACCCCGTGTTGCTTTTCCAGGTAGATGTTCTACAAGGAGACACAATCTACGATTTAGTGGAACGATCTGATGTGGATATTATTCGCTCCAACCTCAACATGGAAAGCAACTTATTTTCAGGTAACAATAAATTCCTTTTTTTTTCTTTATAGTTTTAGGCTTAAAAGTAAAACAAATTCTTCTGCAATTAGACTGTACTGTCCACATTTATTGGGAACCCTGATGAAGATGAATATATCTTGTTTTGCAGCAATTCTAAAAGAAAAATCACCCGTTTATTTTACACAAATAAAATATGCAATTAAAAGAAAAAATGTATTTTAAATCAACTCAGCAGTCGGGAAATAATAGGTGTTAAATAATCTGCAGTCGGTTTAAATGTGTAGCCTGATTTGGTTGCACATTTTGAAATAAAGCTGGTCTTAGACACTCCAGATGCACAACAAATAATAATCTAACCAGAGAAATGTTTTGTATGATTGTATGTGGAAAAATATTCCATTTAGAAGTGAAAGATGTGTAGTTGTAGAGCCAGAAGACCCAAAATGACCAATTTCAGTTTATAACTTCACCATATTTTCTTATTTGACAAGATTTCAAATAAAACTCCAATAAGTTTCCCCTTTGGAAGAGAGACAGGCACACAGCATCCTGCCTGGAGTGTTTTTCTGTTGAAATGCTTAATCTCAAGTCTCCTCTGATGGAAACAAAGTTCCAGATTAAATCTCAGAACAGAGTTTTGTTGAGCAGAAAATGTTTTTTTTTCCTGCCTGGCATGTTGGCAGTGTCTAATGGTTGTTATGGAGACATATTGCACTCTGTGCTGCAGTGAGCGTTGGAGATTTTCTTCACCTTTCCTGCAACCCATACAACATATATGCCAGTTCTGGTTCTGCCTTGTAGCTAATATGTGCCTCTGTTTAATGTCTTATTTATAAGCAACAGAAATGCATGGATTGTTAATTGGAAGTTCCTAGAAACTCAAGCCAACCTAAAAAAGTAAAGTGTGGGTGCTTTTATTGTGGTTGTAAAGTTTCAGTTTCTATAAAGACTAAATTTCCATTTTGCTTTATTTTTCTCAGAGAGGAGCTTCGTGTGTTGCATGCAGGCCTCCAAGGCCTTTAAGCTCCAGTTTGGATGCTGCTGCTCCATGCTGGTCAGAGGAAACTTCCAGTTCTTCCCTCAGCCCTTGTCTGCAGCCACCCCCACTGTCCAGCCTTTGTTTGTGGCCCTCTGCACCCCCACGGTGAATCGCCTGACCGGCGCTGACTCTCACTTCTGCCACAGCTTCAGCAGCACCCACAGGCTGGACATGAGCTTCACTCAGCTCTCAGACAGGTAAACGCAAACTCCACAGCTTAATCTACGTTCACACAGCAGGTCTTCATGAGTTATTCAGATTTTTTTGCTGAAATTTTTTTTCACATGGTCAGGGAGCTAAGTAAACCCGACCGCAGTCAGATTTATGCAAACAGTTTTCGTCTCCTAACGTTGAGGTCACACAGCATTGCATTGTTTACAAAAGTAGTAATACATGGAGTTGTTTATGGATCGATATTTATAGTTTATTCAGCAATGGAGCCGATAGCGTCAACACAAGATCAAAGGAAAATTCAAGAATCCAATAAAAACAAAACACAATTAATAGCAATGGCTTTTGTGGAGTATTGACTGTAATAACTGTATGGAAGTTTGTTTGTTTTGATGTAGTCAGAGCCAGAAGTAGCCAAAATAATTTTGAGCCATTGTTTGCGTCCATATTTAGCACCTCTGCCTTTTTCTGGTGCAAAATTATGACACGTCTCACATCAATGACATAAAATCCGATAAAATCCGAAATGACGGTTCAGACCGCAGACACTTTGAAAACACATATGGAAGAGGCATAAATTAGATTATTTGGGGGAAAAGATTGGAACTGGGTTGTTCAAACTGCATTCATTTATAGGTCATATTTGGGCAAAACAGTTGATTTACGTTTTTTAGTCACATTTTCTTGTGTTTTCATATTCTTAGGCCAGAATCGCCATCTGTGGTTTCTGATTGATGTTTATTTTTCCTTTTTTAGTGTTTTATACTATTTGGGGTATTCAAGGGAGAAAATGATCAACCAATCGTGGTACAGCCTCTTGCATCCTGAAGATCTGCCACTGGCTGCAACTTCTCATAAAAGTTTAAGTAAGTATTTAAAAAAATTTTAAAGCTAGCGGCCAGGTTTTTATTGGTGAATAACTTGTTTCTATCCTTTATAATAAGCATAATTGCCTTTTTCTCCAGTGCAGGCAGAAGAGGGCTTCCAGGTGGAGATGATCCTGAGGCTCCAGAGCACAGATCTGTCATGGACCTGGATCTATATCCGAGCTAACAAGGACCCAGAGTGCCAGAGCATAAGCTGCACTAACTACATCATCAGGTGTGATGAGGCTCTCAGGCAACCCCGAACTGACAGCGTTTCACTTTTAAAAGTCTCTTAACACATCTTTTTTAATCTCACAGTGAAACCGAGGCCAAATTTCTGCAGAAGAAAATCAGCAGCGCTGCCTTCAAGCCGCCGTCTGTGCCAAATTACCTCTACTTTGCTCCAGAGGTGCCTCAGAGCCGGAGCGTCAGCGCTAAATGTTTTAAAAGGCGGAGGATGTGTGGCAGCCAGAGTGAGGAGCTTGGAACCAGAACAAGAACAGAGTCTGAGGAAGACATTTACTGTGCGTTTTGTCCGTCCTCCAAGGGTAACGGCTCTCCTGTTCCCCTGGGTGAGAGCCCCGCGCTGTTCACCCCTCCCTACAGCCCAGCCTCGTCCAGCTCCACTCTGCAGCCGGAGGAGCTGAACTCTGACCTCCTAATGGATGTTCATGCATGTGAAGATCAGCTGCCAACCTCCCCTGACGCCTCTCCCTCTTACTATTTCTACCAGGACACGAGACTCGCCTGTCACCAATCACCTGCTGACTCTTTACTCACAGCCGCTGACCAAGTCTTTGTACACAGAGACTTTGACCTGTTCACCGGCAGCTCCCCGCACTTCTCCTCGTCCTCATCTTCATCTCCAAACTATGATTTCCAGGCTTGTCCGGCCGAATCTCAATTGGTTCCAGACTGTTTCTTTGTGTCGGAAACGTGCGAGACCCAAGGGGAGAGCGCGTCCCTGCATCCGGACGACTTCAACCTTCTGGACGATCCACAAGGGGGCAGTCTGGTTCAGCTTCATCAGGTGCCCCAGCAAGAACCTCTCATGCATTCCAGCATTCTGACTCTGACTCCCACCCAGTCTCCGGTAGCGGCAGATCCAAACCTCTATGACGAGAGGGAGCAGGCGGCCATCAGCATCCTGGCCCAGCAGATCTCCTCTCTTGCCAGCAGCTTCAACCTGCATCGCAGCCTGAATCCTCTACAAAACGCGGCGCCTGCAGCCAACGCTGACTGGCTCCAAGGCTCACCTCTTCCTTCAGCCCTTCTCCCAAAGCAGGAGCAGGTTTATGATGACTGCACGCTGGACAGCATCCTCAAAGACTTTAACGTGGTCTCTAGGAAAAGTAGCCCGTCCAGTCCTAACGTTGTTTCCTGCAGCTACCAGCAGGGCCTCGTTTCAGGGGAGCCGGTCAGCACAGGCAGCTTCACCATATATCCCTTCAATGTGCAGCTGGGAAACCAAGGCAGAAACACTGGGTTGCATCAACTCAACCACTACATGCAGAGGAGCCTCCAGCAAGGTAAACTTTCCTAAAGCATACAATATTTTGCTGAGAAGAAAAATATTTACCTCCTTACAGATTTCCGTTTTGTCAAATCAAACAGATCTTTTAAATTACCATTTTGAGGTGATGATTTAATTTATTAAGGGAAAAAAATTATCCAAAACAACCTGACCGTACATGGAAATATTGATGCCCCTTAAACCAAAAAAATGGCTGTGGAGAAATTTGAATCACTCTGTGTTTCAATTACAAATGTGGGTAAAACTTTGTCAATATTCCACTAATGTCATAAAAACACAATTATGCAACTGCTGTGTTCCCATTAAATAAGAAACACATTTAAAATCAAACGTGAATAAGTTTGTTTACACAATAAGTCATTAAAAAACACTCTGCGTCATCATCCACCTTCCACTTCCTGTCGTCTTCTTTATCTTTTCCGCCAGTAGTAATATCCGGTCATTGATCGCACTATTTTTATGCAAATAAATTGTTTCCATTGAACTCATTAAAACGTTCCAGAAATAATATTGACAGACCAACAATTTCTGGTTCACTACTATTCCATGTTTTCTCCATTTTCGGCTCTCATAAAGTCTTATAGAAAGATTTCTGTAACATTTTCCACACCAGGCCTACATTATATTGTCAGCTTAAATCATTTCTTAATTGTACAAGTCCAGCAGTGAAACTGAACCAAAACAATGCTTTTTCACATAAAGCCTTTATCATAATAAACAAAATTATCATGTAATGTTTACCAATGTCTGATATTAAAATCCAGATGATATGAAACATCTAGGTGCAACAAAAAAGCAAAAAATATATATATATCTGTAAGAGGGTAAATATCAGCTCTGTATATCCAGAACTAATTTCCACTTTCTATACTGTTTGTCTCCCTGCAGATGGACTTGCTGAGGAGAACTTGTACTAAAATAAGTCTGTGACTTACAGTGCTAACACCTGTATGACATATTGTCAGGGCAACCCTCCTACGACGGATTCAAAGAGAGAGAAAAATGGACGTCAGCGCTTAGACGCTGTTTACTTTACCAAAATAAGCCGAGATAAATTGTCCTGTTCTGTCAGCTCTGTCGTAACTCCTCCAAGCACTGCTGTCGGGTGTGTTTTATGTTTTGCTGATGTCTCTTATTCTTAGAAAAAGTAAAGGTACTTTGTAATAATACTTCTGACAGGAGTTACACACTGAGATCGAGGTATATTTTTCATTTAATACTAAGTGACCACAGTTTACTATTGAGCACTTTATCAAAATCACAGACTGAAGAATTTCATAACAGAGGAGATAGAAACTGGTACCTTGATTTAACCAGGATAAGCTTTCACACATTAATCATCCCTTATAGTAAAGAACCAGCTATTGCTACTTTCCAGGTGCCTTAAAACTGGTCATAAAGATGTAGTTTGTTAGACTGATGTTTGCTGATTTGATGCAATAGTGACTTAATGTTTTCATGCTGTCAGGGATGCAGGTAAACCAGCAGCAGGACAGAAATAATGATTGTAAATGCAGCTTCTACCTCACTGGAAAAGCTCAATACATTCCAAGTTTGTATTTATTCTAATTTACCTTCTTCTATTTATCTACAATTTAATGTTTGTTCTGTGTAATTTTTTTTTTATCCCATGGTACTAGATCCCTGTACGTTTCTCTGTTCAGAGATGTAAATAAGTCACATGGAAAACACATTGATAGTTTTTCTCTCTATTGTTTTTATGAAATTTAATCAATAAACCTTGTAAAACATGAAATGTAACATTTAACTTCAAAACAACAGTGCTGATCCAATAGGAATTTTAGCAAGAGTAAAACCAATATGTTATTTTCACAAAAAAGCTGCAGTTGGAAGAGTTTTTGTGGCTAAGAAATCCGACTTACACACATTTAACAAGAAAACAATAAAAGTGTTCACTGTGAGTTATGTAAAAATATTCATCCTCCTTTAATCCTTCCTTTGGTCTCTGCTGATTCCTGTGGGAGCAGCACATGTTGTCTCTCCAGCTGCTAAAGTCTGCAGTAGGTTCACCAACGAGATTCTAACTTTTATTTATGTTCAGTTTTATGCTGGTGGGTTTGTCAAAAAAAAAAACAATGAAGCAGCAAAACAGAAGCTGAGGAGAAATTATCCGAGATCTTTGAATTTACATGAATTGTTTTTTTTACACTCATCATCAGCATGAACTGTCTTTTAATATGATTCAAAGAACAATTTCAGCGTTAACTGATGACACAACTTCAATAATTTTCAAAAACAAGTAATGAGTGCAGAAGCTTGAATTTATCGTGGATTTCCTCAATTCCATGCAGGCTCAAATATACACACACGACACACTCGGAATAATATTTGAATAAATGTCTCTTAGGAAGCTGCATCTCAACCAAACTTTTTTAAAACCACTAGCAAGTTTCAGGCAATTCTTGCTGGACATTTGCCCGATGATTTTAGCAGACTTGGCAGCAGTAAATGTTTATTTAGATTGGATAGGTCAGGGCCATGCAAAGGTTTAATGCTAATAATGAAGTGGCTGATATGAAGTTGAATAGTAATTCTTCATTATGCTCATTCACGTTGCATAATGAGGCTATACTACTAACAGCAAAACAGTAACACAAAATGATACTACTCCCAACATGCATAATAGTTTGTACTGTATTCTTGGGTTACAAAACCACAACCTGATGCCTCCAAACGTTTTTGTTCACGGTCACTGAGTAGCTCCAGCTTAGTTTTTTCTGACCACAAACTAAGGAAATGAAAGAGAGAATTAAGGAGACAATATTTAGATAATGGAATTTGGAAATAAAACAATTTTTTCTCACTTTTCTTCTTCCATAATTATCCAATCCCAGAAAAGTCAAATTCTAGTCTTCTCTTTTAGACTGTGAGGAAACCCAGAATGCTTTCTCTGGATAGTCAGGATAGGATTGGTGTGGCTCCTCCGTCTCGGATAGATTTTTACATCTACTAGATGGTCACATAAACTGTTCACAGAGAGATCAATCCAAGGTTGACCACATCTGAAAAAATCAATGCATGCATGGATGAATATTTAGATAAGTGACCCGACTGAACGCTGAGGCGAGTGATAGATTGCTGCAGGCTGCAATGAGATGCAGCACCACAGGAACACCTGGTTCATATACATGAATGCAGAGCAAAAAGCCTCGAAGCATGAGACGTGCTGAAGGTCAGAACAACCACCAGATGGCGCAATAGCTCCAACTGGCTCTCGGTCAGACACTACATGACAATAACATAATTCAAACGAGGCTGAAATGAAACGCATTCTGTGTTGGGGTGCATGCGTGTGTGTGTGTGTGCGTGTGTGTCCGTTCATAGAAAGGACTCCAGATGCCTATAGTTATCCATGGAGACCTAATTAGAAGTGATGTCTCTTGAAGGGTACAATGGCATATAAAGTTCCTAACAAGTTCCCACATCTGCTGTGCTTCGGTCTTCCTGCTTCTGTCAGCGTTACCTGCAACAATAATGATTTCCCACAGGCACAGTTTCACTGAGGTTGTGTCCACACCAAGTGAACGAAAAAAAAAAAAAAAGTCACCTTTGCATTCCAGTGACCCTCAATTCCGCCTTCCTTAACAGAGTTTGGCTGTCTTTACATGACTATAATTACACCGCATATCAGAAACCGCAGGCTGACATGGTTTAATGGATCACTCAGTTACATATGAGGCCCTCTTATCTCGCTTATGTTAAAGTGGGCTGATGTGAGATTGTGGTAACAACCCAACACCCCACAAGAGAGGAGACGCATGAGAAAATGCAAGCGCTTGGGTGCTGCTGTGATTCATATCTGGGATCTGAAAGTGGCATTGAGGTTGCACAGCTGACAAAAGAGAAACAGAGGAAAAACTGTCATCTGCCCTACTTCAATAGATCCTAAAACACTTTCTGAGGTGGATGGCTGGAGGGCGTATGCTGAGGGAAAAGTGCACCAGTGCAACTCAGACTGAAAAGCTCACAAGTGAGATTCTTTCCAGGGTTTTAGCAACTTTTAGTAGGCAAAATTTATGACTCTCTAGGATTAATTTGGAAAAAAGGATTGCAATATTTACATAAAAAACTAAAACTGAATTTTTTATTCAGTAATTCAATTCACACTGCAAAAATGCAAAATCTTACCAAATATTTTTTCCTTAGTTTCTAGTGCAAATATCTTTACACATTTAAAATAAGACAAAACTATTTTCAGCAAGTTATAGGAGCTTGTTTTAAGTCAATAATTATTTTATACTGATGATAAAATACTGGTGCCATTAGCAAATAATTTCACTTATAACAAGACATTTTCCCCATGTTATAAGCGAAATAGTCTGCCAATGGAAATTGAATTTTTCCATGAATATTAAAGAATTATTAACTTAAAACAAACTCCTATGTTTTGCTGAAGAGTAACTTACGAGTTATTTTTGTCTTATTTCACGTGTTTTGTGATGTTTTCACTAGAAACTAAGTCAAAAATAGTTAGTAAGATTTTCAACCTGTATTATATTGCTCCATTAGCATTACACATAGTGGCATGTTATAGGTCTTTGTATCTGTGAATATCACTACAGCTTATAGCTAATCAAGAATCTTTATACCCATTTTGATATAGCAGTAAACGTGTCAAAAATTTAACATCATATAACAGGGTGTTTATTAAAATATCCAAATCTAATTTTCAGAGAGATTGAAAGATTTAAAGCAAATCTTGAAGTGCAGTATACACCCATCCAGCTAAGGATACACACTCTTTACTTAGCCGGCACTCCTCTTGCATGAGTAGCTGCATCAGATAAGCGTAGCAGAGGTATAAAGGAAGCTCAGGTTTCTATAATATCAGGCTGGTGTCTTTCATCTTTCTTTTTGCAACAGTCCAGATATTCCCTGTGGAGTTTAGGCTAGGTGGCTAATCATGCACAATGATAGCGCTGTTATTGAAAGAAGGCATGGGTAGTCAATGAATGTGACAATCCTGAATACTTCTGTATGGGAAGACTTATGAAGCACACACTGTAGCTGCAGTCCAGGTCTGGTTAATGGTTTTTAGGCCCTGGGTTAGGGCCTAAATCTGGGCTGACTAAATTTAAGGATGTTTAGGACCCTGCAGGAACCCTGTTTTCTTCCTTTCTCCACAAGCAGCACGTTTTTCATATCTCACCCTCACCAGCGACCTCCTTACAAATGATTACCTCATTTACTCGCAAAGAAGAAAAAAAAGGAGTCTCCAAATTGAAACTGCTTGATTTCATACAACAGAGCCTCAGGTGGCGCCTCCCCAGCTTCGTTTATTTAGCGCCTTTATGCTTTCATTGTTGCCGCAGCCTGGCATGAGGCCTCCTCTGAAAGCTTATCTTAGGGTGTGCATTTATTTTCAGATAGATGAATACGTGGATGAAACCCATCCAGCTAAGGATGTGATTTGTCTCCTGTGCTCTGGGATTGTTTGGTAGATGGAAACTGCTTCACAGTCTGCTAGCAGTCAAGGTCACAGGAAGGTTGACCCGAGCAGCGTTTGCATGTTAACCCTAACCTTGCGTCTGATTCCTCGTGTTGTATGAGAGAATCCTCCACAGCGTGTGAGCTGTTTTCTCCCGGTCTCTGCATGAAAACAACCTGCTATCGCTCTGCTTGCGTCACATTTCCATGTGCATAGCATCGCTGTTGCTCCAGTTTTCAAGGGAGACACATCACCTTATGGTGGTGGTTCAGTCAGCACGCTCTGACACTGTAATTGGGTTAAACAAAAAGCCCCCAAAATAGACTGCAGTCTGCTCCTCCAGTTGCTTTGCCTGAAAGCACAGCTCTGATTCAGCACTGGATCCAAGACACAAGCCTCAACACATCCAGATGATATTCACGAGAGAAAGGCCAGCCATCCAGGGAGGAGAATACAAATGGCAGCCTTACAGAGAAGCCTTCTTGCATATGAATGTTTGATTTATTTTGATGCCGTTCTTTCTTTGGGAGTACTTACGGCAAAGCACCTGTCCTCCCAGGAGATGTAAGCATTCCCACAGTGGAAAGACTTCATAAACATGTTATCTTTTGTTAGAAGAAATTATTGTGCACCGAGTCAAGAATGCATGCCAAAATGTTGTATTGTGCATTACAACAATCCCAAGCAGGGTTTCATGGGTTTACGCTTAACTTCTTTGTTGTGCAGAACCAACAGTCCTGGGTTTTAGCGAGAGAACATCTTCGAGTGTATAGTTTGTTTACTTCCACACACTCGCCCTCCAGCATTCAAAGAATTAGTGCTCATGGTTGTGTGTTGTTCTCTGCAGGATCCAGCTAGATTTTCCAGACTCTTGCTGATGTGGATATTTAAAGGAAGTTCTGAAAATGGAGGCAGCTGCTGGTTGTTCTTTACGTATGCACCATGCATACATACCAAGCACGTATATAGGGCATGCATCATTAATATGTTTATCGCTCCGATTCTGAAAAACCCTGAGGGTCAACACAAGTAAACAAGAAGGAGTGTTTCTAATGCAGCGCTCAGGGGATTGGAAATGTATTCAGAAAGTTGATTAATTATGTGCAATGTAATTAGGACTTTAAAATAGGTAAATTAATTCATCAATTATTGGAATAAAAGAAAAAAATGGTTTTCAAAAGGAAAGCAAGCGAGGCAAACAATAAAATTAGCATCAATACATACTGTTAAAAAGTATCGGAGCAGTAAACTTGTCAAAAATTTAACATCATATAACAGGGTGTTTATTAAAATATCCAAATCTAATTTTCAGAGAGATCCAAAGATTTAAAGCAATACTTGAAGGGCAAAAGGAGTCAACCTGACTGACTGGCAGAAATATAAAATTATATTGTTGTTTCTATGGAAGCACTGAAGGATTTCTTTTAATAAAGAAACCGTTTAATAAGAATGGATTTAGCTCCCCTGTCACTCATCACGCCAAAAGGCATTATTTATATCATGTTTGTCTTGAATTTTATATCAAATTTGAAAGATTCACGCCTTCTTTTGTGTCTTGATTTATCTTGTCAAACTTTTTTTGTATATTTTGCATCCCATAGTTACAGTTAGGTAAAGAAACATCACTGGCAAGGTTCACGGTTGTCCCCCTCATTATTGCACATGCTTCCCCCATATTAACATTTCTGAATAACATCAAACATAGCTGACAAAGTGCGGTGACAGTTAACGCAGCAGGAGATGAACTCTCTCTACTACAGAGACTTCTCCCTCTCTGAGACACTTCGGATCGAACATGAGAGAAACCTCGGTTAGCGCTGACGTCAAGACAAAGCTCTCGTGGCCTCACAGCGCTGCAAAATAAACTCGACCCGGCGGGGGTCACTGTGTGGGTGAAGCGAGACGCTGAGATGACACAAAACAAAGACATGGAGCGTCCACGCTTTCCAGTTTTTCCACTCTCAACCTTTGAGGGAACATGAAAAACTTCTCTCAGCCACCACTGAGCTCATCTTCCTGCCATTTTTTGAGTGTTTTTACGGAGAATGGCAAACCCATGCTGGGTATCAGTGCTTGACAAGCTAAGGAATCTTTTGTGGATATATACAAAGCTTTCTGTTGTACAGTACGATTCATTGATGCAAGATTATTTCATTCTCTTGCTGAAGCTATAAGTGTCCCTGCTTTCAATAACTTTGAAGAACATTGCCATGGAAACAGTGCAGCGCCCAGGTTGTCAAAGGTAAAGCTAAAAAGGGAACACCTCAGAGAATAAAATCATAGATTACCCAGGGTGTTATGAGCAGGATAAGATTTCATTAAACTAACTAATGTGGAACAGTGATGTGCTTCTGGGTGTGTGAATTACATATTTCTTCACATGATGATGAAATATGAATAAAATCAGCAAAGAAACTTAGACAAAAAGTTTATTTCTTCCTCCTTTTGAGTAGCCAAGGCCACCTCTTGATTTTTTTCAGCGCAGCTTTGAATAATAAATGTGCATTAAAGAAACCAGCCAGAAT
This sequence comes from Girardinus metallicus, assembly GCA_903067095.1. Classification (NCBI taxonomy): domain Eukaryota; kingdom Metazoa; phylum Chordata; class Actinopteri; order Cyprinodontiformes; family Poeciliidae; genus Girardinus; species Girardinus metallicus. The sequence goes on along the minus strand of CAEGAE010054786.1, from coordinate 22,696 downwards.
TGCAACATCTGCTTGGTAAACACTTCAAGAAGGGTGCAATTTGCTGAGAAGGTTGGACCAAACATTTGTTGAGGTAAATTTGCACATTTGAGCATCTGAATAAGACAGAAAACTCACAATCGATTAAAAATAATTCTAATTCTTGGTTTAAAAGTTATATGTTTTATAATCTCCAGGGTTTCCCCCAGTGTATTATAAGCCTGGTGGCCTGCCAGGCTTCACTTGCCTCCCTAATAGGCTGAGCATTGTTTATTTTAAATAGGATTTTTGTCCATAAGTAACAGTGACAATAATTAAGCTACGTTTACAGCTGACACATTGAACATTGAACTGGGCATGAAGAAGTGCTCCAAATTTCTGTAACTTTTACAGTTTTTTAACACAAAAACACAGTGGGCTGCTGGTGCTGCACTATCATTCCTACCACCAGACGTACCAGGTTTTCTGGGGGAAACCCTGTAATCTCTCTAGGCTGGAAAAAAACCAATTAAATGGACATTCATGCCCATGGTGAATATGTTAAGTCCAGACAGGGACTGTAAGTCTGCTCCTCTGAATGTTGCAGACTCTTGGGTGACAACTGCCCTCTGATTTAATCTGTAATGTCCATCATCTACTCAGATTAATGTGCTGGCTTGGATCCTAATGACCTTTGGACTTAGGGTAACCCAGCCAACAGGCTCGGGTTATGTACACCCCTCACTATGTCCCATACCTGCTGGAACTACTCAGCTTTCCGAGGGAAAAAAAATAATAATTCGATTGATAATGTCTGGGCTGGCAGCCAAATGGAAAATAAATGTCATAGAAAGTAAAAACGAACATAGATTTGCTATGGTGCTCATATTTTATTGTCCAAAACCACAGCACACACATTCAAACATACAGTTCTCTGTGTCTCCAACCCACACACGCCAAATGACTTTGTGCTCTCACAAATAAAAATCGATAATGATTTCCCACAGCTAATCAAACACAATCTCTTTGGATTTTGGACACGAAAGCAGTTGATTCAAATTGAACAAACCATTTTAAAGCAGTCGCTTTGCCTTCTTAGCAAGCTCAGCTTTATTCAGTATGTGAGCTCCTGGAGGGAAACTTGAACTGCTCAAGAAGTCAGAAAATCAGAGCCTTGAAAAAGGTCCTCCTGCACTGTCCTGACTTTGTGACAGAGAGCTTGCCTCCCTGCTCTCTTTCATGAGATCTGATCTCTGGTTTGGGATGCTCCTCTGGTGTCTAAGGGGAGTTTGCGCGACAAGCTCTCAGGCTTTGACACCAGCGTAATTTCCAGTACAGTCGTCGGTGGATGTGAGATCTATGTGTTACCTGGGGGAGATGCCTTCCATCACATTTAATTTGCATTCATTCGATTTCCTCTCTGGCAGTGACTCACTAACGAGGCACTTGCAGAACAGGAGAGCGGACCGAATACAGTTACACTATTGTTTGGTCCTTCATTGCAATCATGTACACAGCTCCTCAGCAGAATCTTAATTAAGCAGAAGGAGTTGTGATTGGTCAGTCGCTCAGCCTCCTGTGACTAACAATCCAGATGTGGCTACACCCCTGACCTCATATGTTTAAGCCTCAATCAAAGGTGCCGTGGTATTCTGTTACCTCCTTACTGTTCAGCACAAATTAGAGGTATTAAACAGCAATCAGAGTGCAAAACACATAATTCCACTTCAACTGCGGTAAATGATTGTCTGCCACCCAAAACTAATTTTTATTGTGTTGCACTGCTTCTACAATTATCATGCAGATTAGTATACTGGCCCTGTCAAATGGTGTTATCATTATTTCTATGCAAATGTTCACACTTCACAACTAGAGGGCTTATTTTTACATAATAACACATTCACTTGCAACTCTTGCCAGTCAGGAACATAAACTAAAGTGCCTTTAAAACTTACTGGCACCCCTGAAAAAGCATTAACACAATTTCCTCTTTCACTGCAGTAGCATATCCGTCTGTCCGTCCATCCATCCATTCATTTCAGTGGCAGTAGCCTAAGAAGAGATGCTCAGACTTCCCTCTCTCTACTTTGTCCATATCCTTCATGAGAATCCTAAGACGTTCACAGGCTAGGTGAGAAACATTGTCCCTCCAGAGTGACCTTGGCTCTGGGTTTCACCTCACCACTGAGGCATCCAGGAGGCATCCTTACCAGATACTCGAACCACCTGAACTGGCTCCTCGATGGGAAGGACCACAGCTCTACTTTATTATGTTTACACAAGACTGTTGTCTGGAAATGACGGTATGATTGGATGTTGAATGGGAAAAAGTTCCATATTTTAATGGCACCACAGGCACCTTGAATCTGCTGTAGTTGTCATGCCAGGGCAGTAGATGGTGCTGTGATGTCAACACGTTGTCAAAACATGCATGTGTGTTTAACCTTCCTGCTCATTTAGAAAACAGTCACCCGTCAAAGTCTCCAATAAACCAAATGCTCTTGTGATATATACATTTCTTATCAGACATTTTGTTAAATTGAACAGGTTAAGTAGTACACACAGTACAATGCTATCTACTATTGTTTTTGTTGTTATATGTCCGTGCATGCATAGAACAAATCCTAAAACCAAAGTCTGTGCATGTATACTTTCACACCTTTGGAGTACGTCACATCTCCACGAAGGTTGTTCTTGAAATGTTTAAATCTGAAACTTGGTTTCAAAAAGTACCGGTGTCAGAGACTCCAATCACTGGATTTGTATAAAAGCTGAAATCATAATAAAAATGTTATGGTTTTACTGTAAATCAGCTCTGTGTAAACGGAGCCTGATTTACAGGCTCAGAGCTTGTAAATCAGGCTCAGAGCTTCTCACCCTATCCCTAATTGAATGCCAAGAGAAAAAAACGATTGCTTTGGTCATTATCCAGAGCTTGTGATGAAAGATAAGTTTAGGAACGTAAATTGACTGTTAAATCACGAGCTTCACCTTTTTGTTCAACACTCCTATAACAGATTGTTATTTCCTGAACAAGAGACCGTGAGATACTTGAACTTCTCCACTTGGGGCTTGGCCTGGTCCTCTCTTTAGGACTTCATCTTCCTCCCTAAGTCCAAAGACCTGACTGACAGGTTAACTGGTTACTCTGAATTGTCCGTCAGAGGCAGTGTGTGCATGCAATGTTGTTTGTTCTGTGTTGCCCCGTGATGTTCTGCTCTCTATCCCAACGACTGCTGGAGATAGATACCAGCCCCAGTGCGAACCCTGCAACGGTAAGCAGGAATAGACAGTGGATGGACGGATGGAAAAACAGAATTAAACTGAACCCCAACAAACTCTTCAACATCAAAAACATCAGACTAAATTTGACAGGTGTTTATGTCAGATATACCAGGACAAAATCCTAGCCTGACAGGCTCCCAAATTTCCCTTTGGATCGCCTCCATCTGTTTAGGCCTTTCATTCAAGTTACTTATTCAGGAAAAATAGGAAATTTCTTGCTTCTTACTACATGAAATAACAGTGTTATTGACAAAAATGTTCTTTCCCTCTAATCCTCCTATGTAAGAGGACATAAATCTAGGTTGTTGGGGCTGTATTCACAAAGCAAGTATGTTTAGAAAAAGCTTTTTAAAGATTTGGTCACAACAACTTGCAGTCTCCCACCTCCATTGTTTCTACCTGTCAAATTTTGGCAGCAGTAAACCCTTTGATGGAGATCAAACAAAAACCAGTACAAAGACAAAATGACTGCAAATAAAAATGAATGTCTCTCTATCCCTTCAGCATTGTTCTTCACAACATTGCTTCTCTTCAGAGGGGAGAAATAGGTCTTTAATTAAATTCTTTTTGAACAACAACACAGATGGAAAGATTTTAAAACCCCTCAGAGGACACAAAACATTGGCATCTATGACTACCAGGTGATTAAAACAAATTAAATGTGAGTTTTGTTTAGTTATTATCAAATGTGTTTTCAGAAGCTTACAGCTCCTATTTAAAAGCTCTAAGTAGACTTTATGTTGTTGATCACATCTCTAGCATCATGTTCAGTAAACACACACCCACACCCTTCTTTCACCTGCATATCTAATTTCAAATGGGGTGCAACCTTAATTTAGACTTCACATCATGAATCTAAACTGGGCTGGGCTCCCCTGTGGCGTGTGGCCTTTCAGTCACAGCGCCATTACTGGAAGAGTGTTGATGTGACTGACAGGTTTAGTGGGTGGTAAATATGTGTGTGTGTTGCTACCCAGAGAGCCGACAGCGCTCTGGGTTTTCTTCTCTCCTATCGATCAGAGGCAGTTAGACCATGTCTGTCCACGGGAAAGGTCACAGGCTCTTTCCACATTCCCAGAGTCCCTGTGGACTGTGAGGGGTAGCAGGCTACATGCACAAAAGCCTGGTCACAACAAGCTGGATGTTCAACTCCAGTACTTTAGTTGCCACTTTGGGAGCTGAGAGGAAGGATTTTGAACAGTCTCACACAACCTCAACAACTTTTAAAAGTAGTTCTCCTCTGAGGAGATAATGCATTTCCCTGAAAAAGTGTTCATACTGCTTGAACTTTTCACCTTTTTGCTGTGTTTCAAACACAAACCTTAATTGATTTTATACGGCCTTTATATTGCAGACCGACACAAACTAGTTCGTGATGATAGTCACTATTTTGCCAAGCCTTATGTTGTTACAGTGACCTGGCCTACACACCTCTGCTGTCTACTGATTGATTTCACCTCTGCCACTACCTATATCTGCTCCTTTCCTGCATCAGTTGTCATCCTCTCTCACAGCCTTTGAAAGATCATGTCTGATATCCTGATTGTACCAGAACTGTTTGTTTTTTTCCTGACCATCACCTTTGCCTACTCTATGACTGCTTTGAGTGTTTCTTGGTGGGTTTACGTTTCAAACCCCAGCGTCTTCTATCTCAGTTGTTGTGTCCTTGGGCAAGATATTTCACTTGCCTTGCTTACTGGTGGTGGTCAAAGGACCCAGTGACAGCCTCTCTTCTGTCAGGCTGCCCCAGGGCAGCTGTGGCTACAATGCAGTAGCTGGTTTGTCTTTTTGAATGTTTAATACACATATGTAACAGAGTTAAAAATGTACTTTATTCATTATTATTTCTAATTCATATTATGTTGAGCATTTTATCTCGTTGAGCTATCTTTATTTGTTATTTAATTAATTTCACCTGCAGGAATTGCCTTTTTGCACTCTGCCCTGTTTGCGCATCCTGGGCTTCCGTAGGTTTGTTCTGCGCTGCTCGGGGTAAGTCATGGGAAAGTTTTCTGCTGTGATATAAGATCGTTTTCTGTGTGAAAGTAGCAGTGTATGCCGAAGTCTCTGGCACATATTATTTATTATTGTTTATTTGTACCGGTGAGACAGTTTTGACCGGCATTATACGTTTTATAGACGGTTTTGTTATGTTTTTTTTTCTTTTTTTTTCGCGTGAACGTGTCTCCCTTGTTCGCTGCCCAGTGTGTGCTAATGCAGCATAGCTTGTTTAAACACAGCTTTTATTTAGGACCAGAGTACAGGGAAAATGGTGGAGAGAAGTGGATTAATTAGTTTTAATCTCTATTCCAGGTATGTGTTTTTATTTTGAGTTATGCATTTTATTGCTGTTTGTTTATTTATTCTGCCCCACTGTGTTATGTGTTAATTTGGCCATCAAAGGGCATTTTTCTCCTTATTTATTTTTGTGAGATTTATTTTTTTTGTTGACAATTGAGTTTAAAAAAGAAAAGAAATGCTAGACAGTGTTGTTCTGCACTGCTGAGGGACCAGAGTGCAGGGAGAAAAGTGGACAGAGGTGGATTCATTTGTTTTAATCTCTTCTCCAGGAAATCAAATGCTCCAAACCATCTGAGCTGAATCATTGGATGACTTATGCGATCACATAAGCACAACCCGTTACACATACATATTATGTAGATTTTTGGAAAAGGGATCCAACTCGGCTCACTTTTCCAACTCGGATTGCGAGTTTGATATTCCTATTTCTAATAACTATATTTTTTGATTTACTCTTGTAGAGTATATTATTACTACTACTATTATTGTTAATCTTGTTTTTAATGTAATGTTTTCAACACTTCAAGAACTTTTTTGTGTTAATCTTTATACCTGATGCTGTTACATTTGAATTTCTCCTTTGCTACAATAAAAGCTTTTTCTATTCTAATGTAGCATGAAGTGCTTTGGGGCCTCTAGACTTTATAAAGTCCTTTACAAATACAGGCCATCTACCACTGACCACGCTACACCGATAGCTTGCAAAAAAGACTTCATGCGTTGAAAGCACTTTCATCTTTTTATGTAACACTGAAAAATAAACATTAACAAAAGATATGCATCCGTATTTCACACACCTTGCACATTTTGCATTCAGAAGAAACATGATTTGAAGAAAAATGTCAACTTCTCAAGTTTCATACAACATGTTGGAGTTTTAACCTGTTTCTGTTCACACAGACACCAACAGAAGTCTATTGGCTGTATGTGCTTTTCTGAGTAGCATTAGTTAGCACATTTAGCCAAGTTGCAGCTAACACAAATTCAGTCATTCTGTTGCAAAAATCTACAGAATACAAACACAGAAATGCAAATAAACCTTCCTCCCCATCCTCCTAAACAAATGCTGCCACTTTCATGCTGAATATAGTGTCTTATGTGACTACAGCGGTAGTTTTCTGCTACGTATAGTATTTTTTGAGCAAGTCAAAATTTCAGTATCGGTTTTATCTGAGCAGCACTTCTTTTACCATGTTTGCTGTGCCTCCTACATGACTTGAGACTGAATTTCTTCCACTCCTTCAGAGTTACCAAGGACCTAACGGCCTCTTTGTATCTCTCTTTCTCCACCCTGTTTGTTGAAATGGGCAGCCAAATCTTGGTAGATCTGCTGTGCGATGTTAAAACCTTTGGATATTGACTTATAATCTAACTCTGCTTTAAAGTTCTCATCTTTATCCCTGACATGTCGGCTGTTTCTTGGTCTCCATGATGCTGTTTGTTCATTATTGTTCTCTAACAAATGAAACCAGACAGACTCTAATTTGGCAATTGTTTGTGCTGCCTTTTACCCTAAAGAAATAGAAATGCAGAACATCAACATGTCAATTTTCTTCCACTTTCTTTCACATTAATTCAAATAGTTCAATACTAATTGAAGTTTGTGGTTGTAACAGAACAAAATGTGAAAAAGTTCAAGGGGTACGAAAGTGGGTTTAATTTGTACCCACGCTCTTATCTGTAGCTGGCTGTCCCCTTCACTTAGCTCCAAGAATCAAGTATTAATTACAGTTAATCAAATGCTGCAGATTATGGTGGGTGAAAAAAAAAAATGGGAGAGTGCACACTGGGTGCTTTCAAAGTCCTGAGCAACCCCACTTTCTGCTGAGGTTGAAAATTTGAAGTATTAGTAAGTTATTAACATTCCCTAATAGGAAAATCCTGCTCCTGAAATGCAAACGAGGTGAGAGGGGTGACAATGAGAGCTCTGCTCAGCCGCTTATGGGATAATAATGACGTGCTCAGTGATGCAACGGGTAGAACAGCCTTCATGCCCTTAAAAATCAGTCTTACATGAAGTTGTAGAGAGTCCGTCCAGAGTTTGTTTAAAACTTCCCTATGAAATCACATGTCATGGGTCATAAACAGTTGAATCTTATTAGAAATCCACTGAGAGATCAGTGGCTTTGCGAGATGTTCCACTGATGGTGATCAATGTTGGGCCATAAGGGGTAAAGTCGTCTTTGTTTATTTTTTTTTCAGTTGTTGTCACCGGGATGATTCAAAAAAATGGTGAAAGCATCCAATGTCATGTGGGGAAAGCCACTTATTCACTCTACAAATTATTGTTTTAGTTGAATTTATTATATAATTCATGCAAAAAAAAAAATTATACAAGTCTAATTCAGTTTTTCACAGTTAGTGACAACGGGTTGAAACCGCAACACATGCGCTCTCAGCTGCAGCTCACTTTCATTCATGCTCGATAAGATAAGTACTACCTCCCGTGCTTTCTGTTGTCAAACTAGAACAAACTGCTGCTGGAGAAACTGATTGAAACAGCCAATAGCTGTGATTATGGACTGGCAGTTGTTGCGGCAATAATGGGAGTAATTGTCGTTGTGCGGTTGTTGTTGGATTTACTACAATGGCACACCAGAGTGAGTGAACAGCAGCAACACAAAGGTAATGTATCTGTGCAGGTAATTTAAAAATGTTAATTAGAGCTGCTGAATGCACCATAGATATAAAACACTGGTCCTATTCAAAGCAAAACTAGAGTAAATTTAATGAAGCAGTAAAGCTACATATAGCATGTTGTATTCCCAAACAAATACAGCCATAGTGCATGTATTAACAAGAGGCCAAGCAGCTGCAGCTGTGCTGATGACCAGCAGATATACTCTGTATGAACATGGTGCTCGTTTAATAAAGTCAACAGACACTTTTCCACAGTGGAGATGTAATGGTACACTCTACAACATGGCTGTTCTGGTAGCGCAGAACAGACATCGGCCATTATCTTATGTGTGCAAAGTCATGTGTCGAGGTTAGCATTATCACACTTTTTCACTTTTAAAACAAAATATTACATTTTAACTTGTAATAGACATACGTGTATCTAGATAAACCCTATACATTTACTGACACACTCATAAAAATAGGTAGATGTGAAAAAATATATATTTTTACGTATGCTTGACTGTTTCAGTTTAAGCAGTACTGAGCAACTTATAATTCACTACATCCTGTTTCCATGACGAATAAATATGACTTATTACAGCGGCCAGCTTCTAATAGATGCTTTTAAAATGGGAAAAATTAATGCATATACAATTCAATAACTGCGGTACACATGACTTTTTCTGTAAAAAAAAATACTGATTTCTTGATGTTGGATTTTCTAATCTTCTCAAATTAAAGGATGAATTTTCCCCAATTTTCAAATTGTGATTATTCCCCTTATTAAAAATGTAAATTTACTTTAGATTTGTTAAACATCTTTCTTAGTGGGTACCAAATAAAGTATGGGACATAATTACACAAAATGTTGATAAGCAATGAAGTAAAAAAGTACCAATTTGAGTCTTGGCATTTCCAAAGTTTTAAACTTGTGTTTGCTTCTTTTCCATAATGCATGTAATGTTCTTGATGTGAATTGAGCAGGATGAATGTGGTCATTTGCTCTAAATAGATAAATATTTTACTGAGACTTTCACTTATGACAAATGTGAAAAAAAAAAACTGCTGTTGCTTGAACCAAATTATATTATTTCCATAAAACAACCACAATCCACAACAATTTCCTAAACCAGTTAGAAAACGAGTCTCGGCTTCAGTGCACCAAATTGGTTGATCAATTTTCTCATTTTTAGAGAAATTGTATTACTAGAAAAAACTGAACAAGGCATTCCTAAAAAAAAAACATACAAATCTAGAAGTGCAAGGGGACACAATACAAGATTGGCGAGATGTGGTATTAATTAGCTGACATGCACCACTCTGGACTGCTGTGTTTTTGTAGCATACCGTTGTGCTCGCTATGCATCACCTGGTCACATTACAAAACCTCCTGGAAATGTCATTAGAATCAGTGACCTTTTAAACAGCAAGCAGCACATTCAAACATTATTTTAAGGGCCTTAGATCTCATTTCCAGAGTATTCAATGTGGGCATTTGCTGCAGACAAATTTTACTCTTTTAACCTTCTTCTGTAGAATATGCAGGATTTAGAAGATTAAAAGCACTTTGCATTCATATTCAGTCATTACAACCACTCAATAACCCACAATGATCATGCTGATTTATGTCCTTCCACTTTTTTTTGTGAGTACTTCATGCTCTGAAAACCAAAGGTTGCTATTTCATTAATTTCTGCATTTCTAATTTCAAAGACGTGTGAGCCATTTCTTTCTTACCCTATAGTTATAGTATGGTTAAGTGAATATGCAGCCTTCAAAGCTGCAAATGAGACATCCTAGAAACTTTAACTGTGGTAATTAAAAAAAAAAAGAAAGCCAAGCAGTCTTGAATTTACCTCGTAGTTTGGCGTTGCTCAGGTCTGTGTTGCTACCAAGGGGTTTGAGTACCACAAACTCAGAACGATCCCAACCATGTGTGCATAAACAATATTCACTATTTGGGAATCTTAGATATAACATTTGTTTGCATCCAGTTGAACATCTGTTATGAATCAGTTGGGTGCAAACCAAACCTGGGAGTTATTCTACCTGCCTGTCAGACAGTGAAGGTTCAAAATTGTTGGGATTATCTGATATGAACCTGTTAGCTGTCTGTAGATGTAATATAAGGGTTGCGTAATTTGCAAGATTAAACTGAAATATCTTCCAGTCCAAAAAATAATGTTCCTAATGTATGTGGATGCAGCTTAAGTGATTTTCAGAAATTACCATGTAGAAATTACCATGTAGCTTTTCCGCAGCGATGCAGAAAAGCTTGTAATGCTCAGATCTTGTGCTGTAATTTTGTGTTTTGCAGTGAAGAGTCAGATTTCAAGGCCAAGTTATGCCCACATTCTGGTTTAAATAATTAAGTTTTTCATGCATTTTAAATCACCAATGCAGTAAAAATATATGAATCAAATTTTAAAGTGAAATTGAAATCTGTTAGATGAGTTTTTAAAATCAGGATTTGACATGGGTTGAAGTTGATGAGGTCATTCAAAGTTGGATTTAACTTGGACTCAAATTATAACAAGTTTGTGTTACACAGTGAGAAGTCAAGTTTGAAGTGTGATCACGCCCGCATCCTTTGACGGATATGCTTATTGATCATCCATACATCAAAAGAATATTGAGCAAGTCAAAGCTAAAACACCAGCTTTAATCCACAAATGGACGACTTCTTGTTGCCAGTTTTCATACATCATACTGACCTCAGATAGCAAGTATGGTGTGATTTTAAATACTTTTGAAGGTACCCTTAATATACAGAAATTTTTACAGCACCTGAAGTGTAAAATTTTGACTTTTGGAAAACGGTCAAGATGCCAGAAAGGCTTTATTAATAAGATGTTTTATTAAACTTAGATACTTATAAAGTATTATCAACAAACTGAAAATCAGGATTATGATTAAAGACATCTCTAAAACTTCGTATTTAAGAAGTATGAAGAAGTAGAGTAAGTAGAGTTTGAGAGTCTGCATGTTAGCAAACAAGGAGAATTGGTTCTGATCAAGGAGAGCTTTATGAGTCCAGCTGCTACTCCTAACAGAGTTTTGTAAAAGACACTCTACTTGAAAGAAGAAAATCTGTCATGAAAATTGGTATAATAATTTTGTCAGTAGAGGCTGCTGTATGGAAAGAGGAATCTTCATATTTTTTCACAGTGTATTTCTCTTCTCCCCATATTTTGCCAGAACAGACAAATATCTTAAGCGAGTCTGAAGTGAAGAGACTGTTAATGGTTCCAGTGGAGTAAGCCCAGTTCTGTGATTAATTTGCACGGGATAAGCCAACACCCTCGGAGTCCTCACCCTCAGAGAAACCTCAGCCAGAATGACATTGAACTATCTGTTCACTTCCTGCCTCACCACTGCCTCCGGGAATATTTCTATTTCAAAACATGAGCAATAATAAGACCCACTGAAAAAAGAAAAAAACCTAAAGAATGACACTAATTGGTAGCTAATCAGGTCACATCTATACTTATAAGATGTGCAGGAATAAACGCTATTAGAGCATGACAGTTCTAACAGAATCTCCAACTTGTTCATATTAAAATGTGGAAATACATGTATATTTTAAAAAAGACACTGACGAGCCCTAATCTTTTTACCACTAGCCTCACATTTTTAGGGTCTCTCGTTTTTTTTTTTTTTTTAACAGAATAGCTGTGATCCAGACAGAAAATAGAAAATCCAAACAAGTCCTTGGACATCCATCCGCTTATCCATCCATCAAGCTATGTGTAAGTGCTTAAGTAGAAGGCAAGTGTAAAAAAGCTCAGGCACAGCATGTTTGTATCTGGCGAGTCTGAAGGCCAGATGGACACTTCAGTATCTATTTCCTGTAGTTTGAACCAAATTGTTGGTGCAGTTTGTCTCCATGTCTAAAACGTTTACACAGGCACCAGAGATGAAGCTGATCCGATTGCCATCTGACGAAAGATTGATGCTCTTGAATTTAATATCGGACTTGGGCAACCAGTCCATCCAATGATACAGTCGCCATCATCCTATGTTGGACATAACTTATATTATTGCACATTGAAATTGTAAATGTTCTAAATTGTAAATAAATCAGTGTTTCATTTCAATAGATGTGTGGTTCAATTAGCCAAATTAAAAATGATAAACCTACAGGTGGAGCTTGTTGCAGAAGTCCAGTCTGCTCACTTTGGATTTAAACGCTAAAGGGAAATGTTTACAAAAAGGTTGTAGAAAACCGTTTCCAACTTCCAATTGGTAACTTGAAAAAGATACAACTTCTATTTGCTACAAGTTCCTGCTTTATTGAGCAGTTTGCCATTATTTTTCTCAACCTCTCATGTAAACACAAAGCATTAGTTCTAGTAATGATGAGCTTCTGATGGAAAAGACCTGGAAAAGTATACTGTTTGTGTCGTCAGCGGTCCTCCGGTCAGAAGGGGGCGCTGCGTGCTGTAAATCGTATGCTTTGGAGCGAATGAGAGATGGCGTTGTTTGGCAGATTCTGAGCGACCGGAGGAGTGGTAGATAGAGGTCTGTAGTTAATAAGAGATAAGTTACCTGAGTACTCCCGTGTATTTCTGTGCTTCGCTCCTGCTATAGGCAAGTGAGGAAGTTAACCCTTACTTTGGTCCTGGAGGAAACACCTCCTCTGTGTTTTCTAACTATGGTCAGAAGACAGAAGCAGGAACGGTTAACAAACAGTACATCTTTAACCCTGAGTCAGATCCAGAAGCATAAGAAGTGGAGCCTCCTGCTCAACCATAAAGGATGCAGCAGTTTATGAATAGTAAGTCCACAAACACTTGTCCTTTCAGCAATAAAACCAGCTGACCAAACGTGCTCAGCTCTAGTTGAGTTGCTAGGTACGGACAGTGACCGCAAATTGTTACTAGGGTTTTTGAAATGGCTTATAATGGCTCATTAACTTATTGCCAGAAAACCTGATTGTTTTTTTTTGTTGTTTTTTAGTACTTGGATGAACTTGCAGCGGTTGCTGGGAGTGAACTTTATATTATTTCCCCCAGGGTGCTTAGCGGCATGCTTTTGTATACCCTGTAGCGCCATGTCTGAGATAGAAGTGTGTTCCTGCCTCTACTATTAAAGGTTTGGTTTAAACCATTAAAGTTTACACCTTTAATGGTTTAAACTTTGAACAACACCGTTCAATTCCGGTGCTGGGTGCACCAGCACATCCAGTAATTCAAATAATTACATTACCTCATTGGCATGCTATCAACTGCTGCAGAAGCCTGGTCCTATTTATTTAAATCAGGTGTGTTGGGACAGAGAAACAATGAAATATGCAGGAACATAGGCCCTGAGGATCAGGGGTTGGGGAGCACTTGCTAATATGGTCAGAGCAGATTGGACAAATTAATCTTGTTCATATCTGTTGTATTTGTAGCCAAATTAATGTACAAGTTTTGGATGATTTGTCAGTGAAAACAAGTGGATTCATTTTATTCATTTAAAATCAGTTAAAGCCCATGTTGGCTATGTTTTTATTTGTACTTGATAATATTACTCCAGTTAAAGATATTTTATATTTAATTGCTAAATTAAATTAGAGCTTTATGTGTTCTCTTAACTCTGTCCAATCGAGTAAAATTTCCTTAGAATCCCTTAATGTTATGCAGTTCTGCAGGTTGTGTGTAGCTTTATTTCTGCCTCATGATAAAACAGCTGTAAAGCAACCACCACTGTATGAGTCATTAGTTTGATTTCACAGTTCTCCTGGATCTAAGGGAGTTTTTCTGCAGTGTGCACTGTGTCTCCTTAGCAGCTTGGAGCTGCACAACTGACTGAGTTTGAATGTTGCATTTGAAAATGGTAAGCTTTCCTATGGCGTAGCTTTAAGTTAAAGGTATCTGCAGTTGATGGTATAGGTTAAGCCTGAGATGACTGAAACTCAGAAAAAAAAATGTTGGAAAGTCATGACCCAGCCAAAGGACAAAGGTTTAGATTACCTGTGATTAATTTCATGAGAAAATAACCACACAAATCGAACCTGGTAAATATATTTTTATAGTCTTAATCCTGTTCTAGAAGCTAACTTCCTTCTAACTTTAACCTACAAACACCATCTTTGATTTATTTATTTATTTTTTAAAGGTTATACTTCTGCTGAATATTTGGCTCCTGAGCAATATTAACATTTTTCTTAAGCGGAACCACACTGAGAATCTTTCAACTTTAACTTCATGCTTTTGGGAGATGCATTGATCTTTTACTGAGCAGAGCTGGATTTTTAGAGACTGAGACAGTAAACCCCTCCCTCAGGTAAAGTTGAGAAAAAAAAAAGACACCTCACTCACTCTATATCTTCACTTGGTTGAACTAAATACTTAGTTTTGCTTACAGGTTCTCAATGGTTTTGTTTAATCCTCCAAGCTCAGCACAAGTTAGCAAAGATAACCATGTCAAGAAAAGTTGAGACTATTAAATCTAAGTCCTAAGGTTTGTAGAAAGTAGTGCCTTCAGTAGACACAGCTTTTAGCTTCTCTTATTTATGTATTTATTTTAATTAAGAGAATACAAGATTTTCCAGTCTGAAAGCAATTGTGTACGTTTGTTTTCGGTACCTTAGAGTCAGTATAATAACTGCAATGTTTTCAAAACAGCTGCAGCTCAGTAAGATTTCTGCAGCATCTCTAATAATCATTTACATTCGACTAGCCTACTGTATTATATGGATATTATTTGCTGTGTCCCCTACATATCTTTGGCACAGTTGTGGCAATACGAAGTTGTGAACAATGACGTTGATTTTCTGCGCTGTTTTACAATTTTAGACAATCTGTAGTTTTAGCAATGGCTACGGAGACAGCGAACGAAGCTGCTCTGTCCACCTCATTCGGACTGGCCTGTCTTTCTTTGTGGTAAATAGTTGTTTACAGCACAGGCAATTTCCGATAAACTTCTTAGCATTGAACTGGCGTATTGCACGTCATGTATAAATGTTAGCAATTGGGTGAAATTTAAAACCTCAACAGAGTCCACGCCTCCAGGAACCAATCATTTGTCAACAGCCGAGAGCCCAGACCCTCCATATGAAGCAAGGACAAGTGGCTGGTTTTTACCAGGCTACATAATTTTGAAATAATGGCTAGGATGACTGTCTGTTGTGCGTTAAGAGCAAGACGTATGTTTAGCAAGTAAATCGTGAATAAAAGAAGTGACACTACTGATAATGTGAGTGTTCATTTTGACACCAGCTGAAGGCATGATGAATGAAAATTGCACTATTATTAAAGCACAGCTCTTGACTTTTTTTTTTTGTGTCCATATCTTTAATCTCCCTCCAGAACCTCCTCATCTGGCACAGACCTCCTCAGGGGTTTCTCCACTGCAAACATGATTCTTAACTTAGCATCACTGGATGCCCAGAATTACTTTCACCTGGGCAGCTCTAAGCTGCACAACGTGAAAGGAAACCGGGACTTTTTAAGATCAGTCAGTGCCTTTTCACAGCATGGCACTTCTCCTTCACTAAATTTGGCAACAGTAGATAAAGAGATAATGATGGTTCACCCTTGTGTTAACAGCTCTCTTCACCCATGGATCAATTGATGGATCGGCTTGTAATTTCCCTTCATAGTACGAGAAAGCGGGTGTGAAGCAGAGAGGTGTGCATTCTAATTTGCTCCGACCGGCTCCCTACGGTGGCTCAGACAATGCTGATGTGTCTCTAATTGATTTCTATGGGATCTTCCAGCAAGCTGCAAGAGCAGAAAAGGAAATGCATGTTGAGTGTTACACATCTGCAGGTTTCCACCGTTAAGGGCCATGATGATAAAGAATTATGTTTAATTTGTCCTCTACTCCCCTTCACATCCAATCAGGCATACTAATAAAGTAAAAGTCTGAGAAAATGTTAACAGTGATTGCATCCATTCACATCAGCTCAGGGAAATGGTGTGAAAATGGAGCGTTAGTGGATGTGGAAATGAGAATCAGATGACCTTAAGGTTTGCATATCTTGTGTTGTTAAGACAGGCCAAGTGGTTGCACAACTAAACTATCAACTTATTTTGATGGTAAAATCAAGTTAAGTTTGGACTGACTCATAGATGTTTGGTACTTTATTAAATTTCTTCATGTTGAGCCAGTGGTTGGCTGCCTTGGAGCAAGTAAGTCTTGGTGTTCAAATCCCATTCTGAGATCTTCCTGTATTGAGTGTGCATGTTCTTCCATTGCATGCGTGGGCATTAACACTTCCTCTGGCAGTCCAATAATGTGACTTAGATTAATTGATTAATCCTAAACTGCCCTTAAGTAGACCTTGGTAGGATACACTTGGTAAACTTGGAGACTTCCTGACGATGGGATGGAGATGAAAATGCACACGGTGAACCAGGAAGTACTGTCTTCCACTGATAGAGGGCAGTGTTGAGCTCCACGAGACCAATGAGCAACAGTTGTATGTCGCTACATGCTCTTCTACTTGTTAAAGGTCGAAAACATGTAGTTGAAATAGAACCGATCTAGACAAGAAGGAGGATAGGTGCATGGACTTTAAAATGAAAAAAGAAGAGAGAAATCAGCCTATAAGTAAAGCAATAAGTCTGAAAAAATGACATGAGTTTTTGTTATTGTATCTCTTGCTGTCATATTCTTGAACAGAGTGGAACAGATTAAAGAATAAATCATTTTTTGAAGACAACCAAATGTTCCAGTTAATGTCAAATTTGAAATATAAATTGTACATCTGACTCCAGTGGAATCAATGCTTCACCAGACATGAATCTCGCAGCACATCACTGCAGAGATGAACATCTCCCAACAGACTAGCGTCTAAATCTCAGCCTAAAAAGTTCTGGCTCAGAGGGCCTGAATACAAATGCGCACTACATTTTTTAGATCATACTTTTTTTATCATCTCTATCCTTCTACTTCAATATTCTGCTCTACATTGTGCTGATCTATCACGCAAATCCCACCACGATACATTAACGTTAGTGCTTTATTACATACTAAAAGCCTAAAAAGCACAAATTTTCACGTTATTCAGATATCCCAAATCAGTAAGATTGAACTAACAAACCTTTTGGCTGTGACAGCCACATTAACACAAACCAGGGCTAGTGCCGATGTCCTGGGGAAAAATTAAACCGCTGAACTCTTCACCCAACCTTTAACTCAGCTCCAACATTTATCAAACATTCATAGCTGCAAACCTATTTGCATAAAACCCACAATCAATTCCAGACTTCGAGTGAGGTTTACCAACTGGGGGGACATCAATAACTTTAAGATTCAGTCCTGAGTTCTCATGCATGAGGCCACCCGCGTCCTGCAGCGGATGGATATTCCAGGGATCATAGCCGATGATGTCTTCCCTCAGGCTGGCTCTTATTCAGGCATTTCCAACTCCATGTTCATGTTCAGATGTACAATCTCTCTAAAGCTTACGCACAGTCTGTAGATATGTATTGAGCCTCATGCCATGTGGTTCATTAACTATAGCAACTGATTGACAACTTAATAATAAGTGTGTTTAAAATTAGATCAGTCTAATTAAATAAAATGCATTGATTTAATCAGTCTCTAACTTTTAAATAACATCTTAAGAGTAAATCGTCTTTGTCAAGGAGCCTAGAGGCCATTTGGTACTCTGCAAGAACACAGACATGTGTTGTCTCTCCCAAATCTGCAACAACAAAATGACCTAAATGTGTTCTTGCAGCTGCTTCAACATGTTTATTCAGAACTTGAAGTAGGTGCTCAGCAGTAGACGGGTCTTATGAAGACTTCTTGAGATTTTTGCGCTTTAGTTTTTGTGAAGTGTGAAATATCCTCACTGTTTTAGCCCCAAGTTAAATGACTAATTTCTATGTTTTGATGGCGTTAACACAGGATTACACTCAGCATATAGAAACCGAAAGAAATGAGTAAATAATACATTAGTAATAACACATTTAAATTATTAATTTAGTAAAGACAAAATCAAACCACTTTAGGGGATTCTGAAAGATATTGACTCAGATTTTCTATAGCTGATTAAGGATTTAACTCTCAAAAGTTAAATCTCCAGGTTTTTATGCATAATTCAGATTGTCTACGTGCCTGTTGTAAATTTAGGGGAAGTTTGGGAAACAAAGAATTTGACTGGGAAAGGTCTTGCTAAAACAGTCTGAGATAAACTGATGAGACTTTACTCTTAGCATTAGTTCTTATGTCCCCTCTCAGTGAAACAGACCAGGTACCTTAACATGCAGCATGAATCCTCGGTTCAGTGAACAGGGAATTTCTGCTCAATATTTGCTGGACCTGACCTCAAGGTAGGTTTCCAGGAATGTACTACTCAATATTTTCATTCTGGCCCAGGTGTTGAAGGTTCAGCAGTTCCTCTCTTTAATAAAAACCAAACTGTAAGCAGCTTCAATTACAGTTTGGCTAAACCAGTTGGTCACAACTTTGTGGTTCTGTGTCAGCTGGTCAATCCATCTCTGCTTTCCATCTTTCTTTTCCTCCATCTGTTTTTCATCAGTGCACAGAGATGCCAGGGTGATGGTTTTGCTACTTTCTCCTAGAAAGCCAAGAGGAAAAGTAAACTCTGCGCTTCTCACAATTGCTTGTTTACCTTTCACAAAGAACACCAAAATCAAGATAGATAAGACTATTACTGCCATCAGGAACCAGCGTTTAACTCAATATGTGAGAATGGCATTAACACAGTTTAATTGTCATAAACAGAGCATTTGGACAATCTCAAAAGAACAATTGGTGGAAGTAAATATTGGTATTCTCTTTAGTGTGATTTAAAGTCATAATAAAAGGTCATTTTATTTAATCTTAGGCAGAATAATGAATTGTGCGCATCAGTGAAATCACAAGTTTGTTCAAGGTCAGCTTTAGAGCTGCATGGACATTTTCCCACAAGTTCCTTTTATAAATATTCATAATGGAGGATTTTATGAATTAGTCCCTTAATTAAACAGTATTATAATTCCTCTCAGTTAACCGTCTGAAAAACTACAGACTTATATTCTCTTGGATTGTCCTGCCATTTTCATTATGATCAGCTATAAACCCTTCAAGATGCCATACTTCAGCAGAACTGTATAATAAACAGCTAGACACAACGAGAGGCTGATTGTTTATAGGGTCACTGCTTGTGACCATTACACTTTACTGCAGCCTAAATCAAAACTACAACTGAGGTGAAGCTGTATTGCTGAAATAAGAGAACATGAAGGAATGCTGCAGAGGCAACAACACAAGTTACCAAGTTCCTGCACTCTTCACAACAAAATAGCGATTACACAACACACACATTTACACACTATCATGTACAGTGAGATGGGAGCAGACATAAATTCAGGCAAAATGACAAATTTAATATAAAAAAGAACAAAAAACCAAACAAAGTACGATGAGAACAGGAAAAGAACATGTGAAAATCAGCACTGAACAATGAAAACCAGGAAGTTTAAATACAGAGGAAGTGTGATCAATGACATGGGAATCAGGAGAGTAATCAGTGAAATGTTGAACGTAAGGAGCTGAACTAGACACAAAAGGTTGTAAAAGTCAAAATGAAAAAAACCTAACACTGCTAGAGGAGAATAAACCAAAATACACGGAGAAAAAACAAAGAATATAACCAAGAAATTAAACACAAGAGAAAAACTGAATACAAGAAGGCTTTATTGACAAAAATGACCAACACAGAAATAATCAGGGAGCAACCACACACAAAAAGCTGAAACCCAAGCAACCCTGGGTTATGACAGAGACATGATGCCATGTAACTTGTAAAGCATAATAAAATATTAAAGGCTAAACTTGTTCTGTTTTAGGTCGAAATAATTTCTGTGGGGATTATGACATACATTTTTCCAAACTAGCTCAAGAGCAGGATTTATCGTCTAGCCTCTACAGCCACCTGTGCCAAATGTTAAAATTAACATTTAAAGATGACAAGCTTTCATTTTATCACTTCAATTACCTTCTACGTGATAGGGCAGGTTAGTTTTATAAACCCGTTAATACAAGAAACTTCAATGTGGCAAAAAAATTACAATCATGCCCACGGTCATTGTGGTCAGGCGGGATATCAAACAAACAAGGCAGCAGTCAGATAACACTTTCCTTAAATTATGTTACTGTAATTTAACAGTCCAGGTTATTCCCTCAGCAGAGTGCAGACAAGTGTTGGGAACTGGGGTTTTGGTTTTCTTTGTGGGATTTCTCTGTTTGCCTGCTGCTTCCACCTTCCCCCACCAGATGGTGACAACAGGCTGCACACTGTGGATGGGCGTGCCTGTGTTTCATCATCTCATTATCCTGGAGCTTAAGAGGAGCAGACCTCCAGCACTTCAGCGCCTGAGTGTTTGCCAGTAATGGTACTCTGAGCCTCCCTGAGTTAGCTCTCTGTGTTTTCCTGAAAAGTAACTCTTAGTAACCAACTCTTGTTGCCTTTCCTCGTGACGCCATGGAAAGTTTCCCTGTGAACTCCTAGTCCTGGCTTTCTGGATTTCCTCCCCTCGCGACGCCGTGGATTGTTACCCACTGGTTGCCCGAGTCCCTTCTTTGCCTCTTCAGATTGACCATAAACAGTTTCTGGATTTCCTAGCTGGCAGTCAAACCGCTCCTCTGTTTTCCTCCATGCCTGAACTTAGCTGTCCGCCCTCCACCGCAGCCTTCACATCCTCAACCCAGTACTCACCCAGCCGATATCGCTCTCTGAAACCTGGACCATCTAAGAGACACCACAAAGAGACCAAGACCCCGAACCCGTTCATAGTGCCTCTTTTTTTTCAAAGAAGCACTATGAACAGTGGGCCAGTTTTAAATTAACAAATATTCCCATGAAGCCTCAACATCTACATACCTAGATTCAGTGTTGTAGAACTCGAGACCGGTCTTGGTCTCGAGACCATTTTTTGATGGTCTCGGTCTTGTCTCGGTCTCGGGCGCTGAGGACTCGGGATTTTATTTCAAGACCAGTCAAGACCGCAACTGTGGAAATATCACTAAACTTACAGCATACTGTCCAGTTTATTTGTTAACATGTTTGTTTTCACTGGATGCAAAACGCACCGATCAAAATCCAAGCAATAATGTCACTTACCAATTACGTGTTTCTGTTATTCCCCCCCCACCTCTTTCACTCGCACGCGGCGCTCCAAGACATGCACAGTGGTTTCCTCTGAGCGGCAGAAGATGTCTGTCTAATCGTCAGTAATAGAATTGCGCTGCATAAATCATAATAAATCCGATGGCGACAGCTAATTCAGCAGCGCTTCGCTTTCACAGACGGTGGGGTCTATGTCTGACTTTTTTTGTCACTTAGAAAAGAAGCTCAAAGAAAGGTAAGCTCCATTGACGCGATGCTAGCAAAGCTAGCTGTACAGAGACACAAAAACATTTGTGATGAAAAAAAGTCACTCACTGTGCTGAATTATTGTGCGGAGATGTTGACACATCTATAGGGCAACACTGTGTTGCCCTATAGATGTGTCACTATATTGCAATGTCTGCAATATATTGATGTGACATTCAGGAACAATCCGATTCTTCTGAACTTCTCTTTGCTAAGTAGATGGGACTGGCGCCTCACTGAGAGCCGTCCTTTGTTCTTGTAATGCTCTGCGTACACTGCGGTAGCTATCATTATTTTATTTAATTAGCAAATAAAACACAAGAACGAAAGAGCATGCAGAGCTCATTGATTGTTTTCGTTCAGACATTACAGCGTTGTGCTGCGTGGCTTCATGCAGTGGGAGAGATGGCGAAACCAGTCATGGTGAGCGCCTTGTGCTTGGTTACTTCTTGCTTGTTGCTCTTTGGTCAGTGTTCATAGTTGAGCATTGTTTACCGTCAGGGCATTGCCTCAATTGCTAAGTTTAATGGTACAGACGGTGGTGATTTCTGACATGAATGATATGGGCAAATGCCCATGGCGTTATCTTTTTAGACAAGCAGAATAAAGAGTTTGTTCTACCTTTAATATTGGTTAAATTTATTTCAGCTTTAGGTATTTAATGTCTAGGTGTTTTTATGGGAATGTGAATCTTTCAGATCAATTTGAGAAGCAATTTTGATCATATTTCACATTTATTGTGTCATGTTGCGCGGGGTACTGGTCTTGGTCTTGACTTGGTCTCAGACCCTATAAGTCTTGGTCTTGTCTTGGTCTCGATACACTCTGGTCTTGGTCTTGTCTTGGTCTCGGGTTAGGTGGTCTTGACTACAACACTGCCTAGATTAACGTAATTGTTTTTTTTTTTTTTTAAATGTACGTCAATTGTTATCTTCAAATGACTGGGTTTTTTAAAATTTACTATGTGCTGTTTTACATAAATCTTCACAGACCAAATGAGTGGTAAAATTAAAACCCTAACATTTACAGCCGTGGGCAAAATTGCTGGTATTCTTCCGTTAATAAACAAAAAGCTCACAATGATGACTGAAATAACTTGAAACTGACAAGTAATAAATAAAAATTTGCTGAAAATTATCTAATGAAAATCAAACTTTGGCTTTGAATTGTGGTTCAACAGAATATATATATATATATATATATATATATATA
>CAEGAE010054773.1:0-40603 GCA_903067095.1 Girardinus metallicus | reverse complement strand
CTGCCAAAGTGTGCCCGTCGGTTTGGACCCAGCGTTCTCATGCTAAAAAGTAGCATCAATGCTAAGCTAAAGTAAAGTAAAGTCAATAGCATGTGGATAATCAAAAGCATGTTGGCTAACATGGACGTGCACCATTCAATATGTTAAAATTAGTGCATAAGCTAAAATTAGCTAAAATGCTAATGTTAGCCTGAATGCTGTCACTAGCATGTTGTTTGTCATTGACTTACTCCATTCAGTATACGACACATGGCTCATAAGTAAGAAAAGTAGGTAAAAGCTTCTTTCAGGGAAAAAGCTAATGCTAGTGGGGGGGCATTGAAATGCTAATGTTTGTGCTAATGCTAATGCGAATGCTTCGCAAGTCTGTCACTGCTCTCCTTATGCATTGCTATGGGCAGGCCCCAATAATAATAATAATAATAATAATAATAAGGCACTTTGAGTCACATCTGCCTAACGCTAAAACCTGTTGCCTCTCTCATCAGATTGTGATGTACGTATGAGAATTTCAGATTTAAGTATATGTATTTATTTATTTTATTGCTTGTTGATAATGTGCCGTTTTACTAAGGGGCTAACAAGATCTTGTTATACACTGCAAAAACATGCAAGGATCTTTAATCTAGTTTCTAGTGCAAATATCTTAGTACATTTGAAATAAGGCTAAACTAACTTACAAGTAACTTTTCAGCAAGAAATGGGAGCTTGTTTTAAGTCAATAATTCCTTAATATGGATGAAAAAAGTACCAGTTCGATTGGCAGATTATTTCACTTAAAACAAGACATTTTTCCAATGTTATAAGTTAAATAATCTGCCAATGGAACTGGTACTTGTTCCTCAATATTAAGAAATTATTGAGTCAAAACAAGGTCCTACACCAAACTGAAAAGTTACTTCTATGTCAGTTTTTTCTTATCTCAAGTGAACTGAGATATTTGCACTAGAAACTAGACCAAAAATATTTGGTCAGATTTCGTGTTTTTGTAACGTACAAGACCTCACAATATTAAAATATCACAATGTTCCTCGTTGATGTCACAGCTATCTCACAAGCTAATTGCGGTTAGCATGCCTTCTCTTGATGAAGCTGTAATAAAATGATTTGGTTTGACAGAATTTTAAAGAGATATCCAAAAAAGACAGACATCAATTTGTTGAGTTTGTTTAAAAAAAACTTTTAAAATGCAGCATAAAGGCCTTATTTGCTCAGTTTTCTGAAGGTTATGTTAAAATTTTTTCCCATCTCGTTGTTTTGAGCTCAATATGGTATTCAGTCTTGTCCCTACTTTTCACCGTTTTGCAGTTTTCATATTTGTCTTAGTTGTAT
This sequence comes from Girardinus metallicus, assembly GCA_903067095.1. NCBI lineage: Eukaryota > Metazoa > Chordata > Actinopteri > Cyprinodontiformes > Poeciliidae > Girardinus > Girardinus metallicus. The sequence goes on along the minus strand of CAEGAE010054773.1, from coordinate 39,271 downwards.
TACAGATCATCAACAGTTCACTTTGACTGCTCAGAATGTGTAAAAAAAAAAAGAACATAATGGGACTACAGACTCCCCATGAGGTCCTCACACCTCACACACATTCACACGCACACACACGCACACACACGCACACATGCACACACACGGTCCTGTTGGTTCTGATGAAACAATTTGAGTTGTGTTTACTAAAATGTAAAACCTTTGGCCTTCACTCTCTGCACATCAAGCGCCAATTCTCCTTCCAACTAATGTGGGTATGATTCACATTAATTGTCTCAGACTAATGTTGTCCAATCACGCGATCACTGATGTATCCTCTGACTTCACCTCATTAATCAGTGTTAATTATAACTGCCTTTTCTAGTGCTTTCCTTAATTGAATTAGTACCAGGAGACCAAGGTAAAAGAGGTCAGCTTTAGAGAAAATATGTACTTGGATGTAGAAAAAGAGCTGTGGCAAAGGAGAAAACTGCAATCAGAGAGAAGTATAAAATGGGAGGAAGGAGTGAGTGTGGACAAGAGGAGGGCGTGAAACAGGAAGTCTGATGAGAGGGAAATCATGGCAGACTAATCCTGAGAGTTTCTTGTAAAAGTGATTTCCCAGCAGACTGCATCTTGTTTCCACTTTAATTACAGACACAGGAACAATTTTGGTCTGAAGCTGAGTTTCATCCATTATTTTCCTTTTGCTCATATGAATTCTGAACACAGATCTTCTCCCTGTTGGATTTAATAATATTCTTATTTGCTTTCTCAACCTTCTTCTGGTCTGTTTAGATGTAAACCCAGAGCCCCGTCTTCGTGGGAGCTGTTATATCAAGCGCCTCTTGTGTCTTATGATGTAAGGGTGATTGTGCTGAAGCCAAGCCAAACGCGAGTAAAAAAAGATCCTCCAGTGTTAATGTGTGAAATCTGGCATCAGTCAATGTGTTGCTTCAGGCTGTGACTTGCAGCAGAGCTCCGGAACGGATCCACAGAAAACTTATAGAAACCCGGCAGAATACAGGTCATAACATGATGCTGCTGTTTATTTATTACAAAAGAGAAAATGCACATCACATAATGTGTCAGAGTTACTACCTCAAGCTACAATCAATACAAATACATTACATTACAGTGCAATATAGACACTTCCAAAAACAAAAGAATAATAATGATAGATAAAAAGTATTTTTTATCTAAAAAGAACCAACCAAATTACAAATTTAAAAAGAATAAAACACAATATATCACAAAGGTTCACCACAATACAAACAATAAATAAAAAACTGGATAAAAATCAGAATCACATGATCAGTATCAGCATATTTGATTACCAAGGAGCCATACTTTTAAGTTAGTAAAAAATGATTTACGACTCAAACCTGTTTTCACTCTCTGGTATTTCATCCCAGTCGTTGTATAGCACATTTTCAGCAACAAGATATTCCAGAGGGATTTGCATGATTAGAAAAATAGATAAAATGACAAGCAAGCAAGAAAAACTATGCTACAGTAGCAAATGTATAGCTATTTACCATCTGCATAGCTGTGACTATTAAGTGCTACAATCTGAGGAAGATATTAAACAAATGGAACCCCTGGGATAAAATTGCTCTTCACAGATAACCTGACAGAGCTTGAGCATATTTTGCAAAGAAAGGTTTTAGTGTAGATGCAAAACTGGTAAAAACTTCATATGATTTTCAGCTGTAATTGCAGCAAATGGAGGCTGTATGCAAAATGCACACCACAATTTTCAGATTCCTGTTTGTCAAAAAAAAGGGGGAAAACTATGCCCCACTTCCTATTTCTGCCACGTACGACGTTGTTTTGGTCTATCCCATAAAATTACTGTCAACTTCTAGGATTGTTATGACAAAACGTGAAAAACTTCAGCCAGTGTGTTTTCACTCGCACAACACTGAACATGATCATAAAACAGATGCACTCCTCAGTAGGACTCTGAAAGTCTCTGCCTTGCATCCAACCCAAAGACCGCTGCTTTACTTTCAGAGAGGTTTCACATGATCGTGTAACAAGTTCCCTTTTCTGTAATGAGATTCAAATGTTGTCGCAGGAAGTGAACTCATACATCAGAAAGTTAGCTAATTGCTTGGATCCTCTCCTGAGGCAAAAGCAATGAACCTATAAATTCAGAGTCAGGATCTGTGTCACCTCAGGTTCATTAAAACCAGAACAGAAGGTTCTGCTTCTGCTGCATCGACTCTTAAAATAGAAAGAGAGACTAAAAAACAGAGTTTATTTATTTATTTTGCTCCATGTAAATATGTAGTATTTGTACCGGCTGTTGCAGAGCTCTGAGTTTGTGCTGTAGCTCCTTTGATCTGTGGAGGCAAATTTGAGTTAATGAGGGAGTTGCATGCAGCCCTTTGCAGAATTCTGCTGGTTGGATGAACACGTCTCAAAATGAATGGATGATCCATTTTATGAGAAGAAGAAAAGTCCTTGTTGCCTCTGATCTCAAGCTCTGCTTTCCAACATGTTCCCACATGTAAATATGCTGCACTCTAAACCGCATCTCAGTGTCAGTTTATAGCTTTGCTATGCATTCTCACTGATAAAAGGTTTCACACCAGTTTGCGTGTGCGTGTGTGTGTGGGAGAGGGTGTCAGGGGTTTGTGTTGTTTTCCATCCTACGTCCGTTTTTTGTCTTCACCTATAAAGAAACAGCCAGAAATACCTAGTGTGTGGTTTAATTTAACAAAATTCAACAAAAGAAAAATCCTTATGAAAAGCATGTAAGAATCTGAACCCATATAAGATAGCTAGAATTTGGTTATGTGAGTCTCAGTTTCACCAGGCGATAGGCAGAATGATATGAAGTGGTAATTAAAGAAAGAACGAGTGGAAATAAAAAGTGAGAACCCCAGAGAAAACACAAAGATGTAGGGATGATGACAAAGAACAGAATTCAGGCGAAGCAGAAGAGAAGTCTTTGTCCCAAAGGTCATCGGACCCACTGGACAGGTCATTCTGGAGAAGGTCATGTGCTCCAGATCCTCCAGATCCAGTCCCAAAGTGAGGAGCACATCAGTCAAGTCCTGTTTTTTGTATAGCACCAGTCAGTTCAAATTCTTCACATGAGAAGAAATGATGAGTTGGAATCCAAACCAGAATGAATCTATTTTCTAGTTACTGTTAATCAAAGGTAACTCTAAATGGAATTGTTTCTTTAGCTTAAGGAACTCAGTGTCTCTGCATTCTTGCAGTTTTTTGGAAGTTTGCTCCAGATTTGTGGTGCATAGACGCTGAATGCTGGTTTTGATTCTAGTTATTGAGCAGAACCAGAACCAGAAGACCTGAGGGTTGATTCAACAACAGCAGATCTTTAATGTATTGTGGTGCTAAACCGTTCAGTGATTTATAAACTAACAGTATTATAAAGTCTATTCTCCCAGTGTAGGGATGTGCTCCATCTTCCTGGTTTTAGTCAGGACTCCAGCAGCAGCGTTCTGGATCAGCTGCAGCTGGAGGATTGATTTTTACCACAAGTGTTGTGTGCATGAATATTTTCGGGCTATTTGGTTGAGAATGTGTTCCGGCGAGGCTTGTTTACCAGATTAAAAATATGTTTGAAACATGTATTGAACATACTTTATACTATGCCCACATTTCTTTATTGGAAGGATTTTCCTACTGGTCTGAAATATTATTTTTATCTTTAATGTGTTTTCATTAACTGCAATCTAAGAGTTGTAAACATCAGTGTGTGTAGTCCATTTATATGACGTGTTTCATGTAGTGATGGAGTCACTGAATGGTCTGTATAATGTTGCCAGAGTGAGCTGTTCTTGGCTGCAGACTAAATAATGAGTCAATTAAAGGAATATTAATGTACAATCCAGTGCATGCTGAACTTAGAGGTAATGGCCAGAAATCTAATGCGCAATGAAAGGTTTTTGGGGTCACGCTGTGAGAATCTCTGTGTCAAATGAGAGCTTTGACAAAGTAAAAAATGGATTTCCACTCAGTGCTACCTTTCATTTGTTGAGCGGCCAGCTGATGAGCAATAAGAACGGGGTCCAGGTAGGCCTGCTGACGTCTCAAACGTTTTAATTGCTATATTAGCTAAAAATATGCATGACAAAGCAGCAGGGATGCTTTTACTGTGTCACACTTTTGAGTCTTGTTTTAATTGATGTGAAGCTCTGAGTCATGTGCCGTACAGATGGACTCCGGAGAAATTATTCATGAACTAGAATGTCAACTAAAATGGAAGCTGAAGCTGAAGCTGAAGGATTGGAACATTTACTGTTTTGCAGAGGAGAACTTGATTTGCCTGAGTCCAACACTTCTCAGTCTTGGTTCTGATGACCCGATGTGTTTCAGGTGCTGCACCGCTTCACCAACTTCTTTAGGCTGATTGGTCATTACCAGACTGTGTGATGAACCTGCATGCATTTGATGGCTTTTTTTAGGGGGGCACAGAAAATTGGCTTTTTATTTCATATAGGTACATGAACAGATGTTCATTTAACTTTTCAAATAAACTAACTTGTTTATTCAGACTAAATGAGCAGTAATGATGTAAACATTGTCATGTAGAAAATACTGAGTAATTATCATCAGACTAGCATAAACGTTAGCTCATGTGTTGGAGAAATGTTGAATCTGTTTCCAATATCTGGAGTCTAATAATATTATCATCCTACATATCATATTTTCATTAGCTTCAAGTGAAATTAACCATAATTCATGTCATGCATGAATTATGATCCTGTAAGTTAGGAGTTTTTTCCAAAGTGTTGCTGATTTTCTCAGGGCATAAAAATAAGGTGGGAAAAACATTTTTGTAAAAAATATTTTTTCTAGGATTTGTCCAAGTGTCCACTTAGGTGGACAGCATGCACTTACGTCTTTTCAAGTAATGAAATGCTGTATATTATAATGTGACTATATTTTGACATTAGTTAACAGAATGCATAAATATATAACACTGTATTCAACTCTCATCCTTGTCTAATGTTCACTGCTATTTGATCCCTTCATTCAGTTCCTCTTATTCAAACACTTGATCTCATTTTAGTCTTATTTTGGCTCCTTCTCAAGCAGTATTATGTTATTATGGACATTTTTAATTTGATAAAACTAACAACACTTAGTTTTATCAAATTAAGTGTTGTTAATTTGATAAAACTAACAACACTGTTGTTTTCTGTAACATAACAGTACTGTCTCTTCAGTTTCAGACTTATAAAAATCAAGGATATCTTGTATGAAAACGCGCAGAGCACCCAGGCTGCAAACAACACATTGGATGTGTTACTCTGCAACCTTGGATGGCTGAAGGTAATGTATAAAATGATCTTCCCTCCACGTGCGATGCTGTGATCTGTGATATAGAAAAGATGAGACACACACGTTGAGCTTCCTTTACATCAACTGGAAGATTTATTCTTCCTGTGTGTAATGACCACACTCCCTATACAATACTTCTTATGCAATACTTCAAGTATCACTGAGTAACTGTAATAGCTAGCTCTTAGATTAAGTACATCACTAATGGCTATAATAACCCTTTACACCGAACAATAATTCTGCTTGTAACTATTTTAATAATGTTTACAACATTTATTCTGCACAAATAAAATACACTTTAATATTTAAGCATTTTAGCTTCCAACTGTATCCATTGTTTTAACAGAATAACAGCATTTTATCTCTTACACAAAAACTCTACAAAACTGAAAAAGGTGCAATTGTCCTTTAATGCTGTGTCTCTTTACTAAGCTTTGCGTAAGCAGCCACTGAATGCCATAACAATGTGGTTCATCTGCAATAACCCACAAATAAATCTCAATTTTAAAAAATAAGAGACCAAAATAATGTCTTTTGTGTGACTATTGTTAAGAAAAGTTCAAAATACATTAAGTTCACAGTGCATTCAGTAGTTTTTCAGCTACTGAATGACTACTGATTCAGTAGCTGAACACACACAGAGTCCGCTAGCATTAGCATGAAGTAGCCCCTAGAATATGTCCCGTTTAATACACAACACTAATCACAAACTGCATAACGTGACTCACTAGTTGAGTCTTGATATATTAACCTCTTCAACTGTTAAAAGTAACCAGTATATATGCATCAAAATGCATTTTACTGACCTGTGATATAGAAAAGATGAGACACACACGTTGAGCTTCCTTTACATCAACTGGAAGATTTATTCTTCCTGTGTGCTCAACCCTATCTACTCCACCAATGTGGTTGTGTGTGGAACTACATGTACCAACCGAAACAGCACCAAAGAACTCACTACAACGAGAAATTAAAGACACAAAATGAAAAATTATGTTGGGGTGCCCATTTTCCTAATCACTGTCCTCATCTACCAATAACCCGTTTTTCACCCCTCTACAGATACAGATGTATTTAGTTTTGTCTGCAGGCTGGATCATTGCATGTTGATATGTTTGGCTGCAGTGAGGTAGGGTGAGTGTTCTCCTGATCTCATCCTGGTCTCATGGGATTTCTTAGACTAATGGTGTCCAAAGTCGGTCCTTGACAACTGGCATCCTGCATGTTCTAGTACTTTCTCTACTTCAACACACCTGGATCAAATTGTGGTTCATTAGAAGACCTAAGGAGAAAGGCTGAGGAGGAAGTTACTACCACCAGGCAGAGAACTAGAACATGCAGAATGCTGGCCCTCAAGGACCAACTTAGGACAACACTGCCTTAGACACCGGTCTGCGTTTCAACAGTGATGGGATGGCACTGGTACTCTTGAACGTGTCTGGATGAAACCCTCATTTATTAGCACACAAGCTACAAATTCCTTGAAATGTAAAAGATTCACCTTCTCCAAGAGGTGAAAAAACATTTAGTATGATGTCAAGGTGAAGACCTGGCGCTAATGATCAATACATTCTTGACCTTGGCTATCTGAGGTATGACATGAATCCATATTTATTAGTGGAAATGTCTTCACTACCTGATCTGTTAAGGCCAGAATTTATTTTCTCTCTTGGAATGCATGCAGGTTTGTATTCTGTTAAGTGCTGCATCTCCAGTTATTTCATGTCCCTCAACATCTTGAATTACTTCAGTGATCAAAGGTTCTTCATCATCCTCATCTCCACTGTCACAATTGCTACAATTGCTACCATTGGCCAGTAACGTATAAAAACTTTACTTCTTAATGGTAACAATGGACTTCAAGTTAAGAACTAAAATATGTCAGTTTATTTACAGTGAAAATATTTGCTGGAAATGTTGGATATTGTAGATCAATAGTCAGAGTATTGATATCAATACCTGTCAAATTATTGTCACTGATGCATGACGTCCACTTTAGTGGACAGGTGATCAGTAGTAATTTTCTCCAAATATAAAATAGTTATTTAGAAAATACATCAGTAGTATTAGTCTTTAGGGGTTTCGTGATGTCACAATTTTTTTTTACCTGCAAGAGTTTTCCACAATAGGAGGGAGGACTGAATATTCCTGAGTTAGTCTGATACACTTCTGTCTGTCCGCCATCTTGGATTTTACAAAAAAATGTTTGCACTTGCAATAGATGGACAGTAGTTGGCAGTGTATTGCCTGACGCACTAGTGTCCACTATAGTGGTCAGCATCATTTATAACATAAAATCTACAAGAAACACAAGAAAATGGCTTTTAGATAGCTGTCCACTGCAGTGACCGCTAAGCAGTTAGTAGATAATAAAGCTTAAAAACATCCATTTGTGTAATTAGTCTATATAATGTGTTTTACTTAGTGGATTAAGTGACTGGATTAAATGAACTTTTTAATAGTATTATAATTTATTAAATATGAGTCTGTGTCTTTTCTTTATTCATTGAAGTTATTTGTAAGAGTAGCACCAGTACTCAGGAACAAATAAAATGGACTGTGCGTTAAAACGTTACTCAGATAAATATAACTGGTACTACCCACATTCTTGCTATGAATGATATTGTAACACAATCTGCTGGGTTTCCATAGAAACTTTTAAATTTATTTTGAATAATTAATTGAGCATGCTGTATATTTGATAATAGGATCAATAGGAATATATGTAACATGTTTGGTTGAATTGAAAGGTTTTTTGTAAAATGCCTTGAGACAATATTTCTTTTATTGGTGCTATATAAATAAACTGAACTGACCTGAATTGGATTTATTTGACTATATTCCGTACATAGATCGTGTTGTAGCCCCTCATAGATGCTTCTTGGCATGGAGGATTCAGCATCCTCCCTCTATTATCTTATATTTTTCTTGGTTGCCCAATGTGAAGCTCAATGTAACTCTGGATTACAGAGTCACACAAAGGTTTCCTTCAGTAATCCCACATATGTCTGGCTCTATCAGACACTGAACAATGGGCTTTGAAGAATCTTTATTTTCCTTTTCTTCATCAAATCCATATACAATATCGCCAGCAATGTCCCAAAAGATGTAAAAAATCTACAATCAAATATGATCTTTAGTACAGTAGTATTTTCATAACAGCACAATGTCCCATTACTTTTGAGACTTACATTGCTAAGTTTTCCTTTCAGGACTAATGAAGAGTGATGCATCTGTAGGATTTTTACAGGCAATCCGTCAATCCTGTAAGCAGTGTTTCTATTCCCTACTGGCACAAGAGTGATTACCTTGTCTGTGTGCTGCATGTCTTTTTGGGCTTTTGTGTGTTTATCCTTCTCCTCTGAGAGGTGATCCTGGACTGAAGATGAATATAAATGTTACATGTTGGGATGATAAACCTGACTGTCGATTCATCTCCATCTCTTCCGGGTGATGATGCTCGACTACAGAGACAAAAAGAGAGAGAGAGGAGAAATCACTAATAAACCCAGGATCTTACAGTAAGGTGAACCCACACATCAAAGACTGTGCTCTTTACAAATAAACCAAAATCTAAAATATGAGGATAAAAATACCTAAAAATAACTTAATAAAATCAAAAGGATGATTTAAGCTAAGTGACTACAGCATCTCTGAATTCCTTTATTCAGAGATGCTGTAAAGGAATATTTTTTTTAAATTACAATCCAAGTTTTTTTTTTTTTTTAAAAAACAGAAGAAAAAATATGAACGTTTCAGAATAACTTATACTTAGTTACAAACAGCAAATCGGCTATTTACAAAATTATAATACATTTCTTTTTTTTTTCCAAAATTAGGGAGTTAAAAATTATTTCAGTGTTATTTCAGATGTTTTTTGTAAGTATTCACAGCCTTTGCTTATTACTTTACTGATCCAGACATCACTGTATTCATCTTTCATTCTGCCCTGACTGATCTGCTGCTGCAAAACATCCCCATGGCATGATGCTGCCACTACCATGCTTCACTGTTGGGATGGTGGAGTTTCCTCCATGACTCCTGGCATTCACAAAGAGTTCAACCTTACTCTCATCAGATCAACGAATCTTGTTTCTTACAGTCTGAGAGTCCTTCAGGTGCTTTTTGACAAACTCCAGATGGGCGGTTCCTTTTAGAATAGAATAGAATAGAATAGAATTAGTATTTATTCTCCCACAGAGGGGAAATTCAGGTGGAACAGCAGGATCAGGCTTCCCCTGTACAGAGCACGCCTTCTCCACTCAGCTCCTCCAGACTAGCGGCAGCAGCAATTAGCCTGGTGGAACTGCAACTCTGCTGAGCTCATTGTAGGAACTTCTTCCTTTTATGAACGATGAAGGCCATGCTGTTCTCACAGGGACCTTCAAAGATTCAATTTCATGCTTGGTTTTTGTGCGCTGACATGCTCTGTCATTCTTTTTTCCAAACATTTTGACTGTCAGCTGTGTCCATACTCCACAAAGACATGCCCACTTTGTTGGGTTTATGGTGACAGTTTCCACAAAGTGCACAGGCTGCTCTAAAGTCAGGTTAGGCTGCACTTCATACATTTCTAATCTTCCTATCAAGTTTATGTGGCCAAAGTATTCCATAAAAAAATCTATCACTTCAGAATGAGTTCAGAATAATCCAGTGAAAGCTTTGGTTGTATCCAGCTTCCCCAGGAGAGGCTGTTCTGCCGTCAGTCACCATGACCACAAAGTTTGAACTTCACACCTTTTATGACATGATAAGATATAAAATGATATTCTTCTACATGTGTTTAAAGTGAAAGATGTACTTTAATATATTCACCTCTGGAACAGCCTAAACTACTGAAGTGGTGAGAAGCATCATTTGGATAATAAAAAGCTTCTCAACTTGACCTGATAGTTGTGGTTTGGATCACCAGAAAGTCACCACAGGTTAATTTCTACAAGTGTAGAAATTTACACTTTCTACAAGTGTAAATTTTAAGGACTCACACACACACACACACACACACGCACCCCTGCACCCCAACACACACACACACAAAACCTATAGATAATTGCACAGGATAAAAATTCCGCGTAAATTCAATATCTAAAAAAAAATCAGATTCTAATGAAATTGTTTTTTTTCTTCCACACATCTCATATTGCACGCTTAGATCATCACGCGGAGTCATTGCGTGCGCGAGGAGCGTGTTGGATACCTGGAGAAGGAGAGAGAGCGAGAGACACTGGCACGCGCCATTCTAAGTGTATCTGCGCGTGTCAGGAGGGAAGGAGCGGGGCCGTTTGAAGGTTCCTCAGCAGCAGTCGCACGCGCCCGGTTTGCTTGCGCCAGTGGACCAACGAGGCAGCTGGAGTAGATACGAAACGCGCGTGCCATAGCGCATCTTGCTGCTTTGGAGCTGCGTGGAGGTTCAAGTCAAACAGAGACTTTCTTTCGGCGCGTTCTGTAAGACTTCGCGTGAGAGAGGAAGAGGCAGACCGTCCGAAGTCACACCGACCGACCGACAGACAGACAGACCACCTGGAAAAGTTGGCTGGGGGCAGCGCGTGGACGCTCTAACAGCAGCGGACTCCCGAGGAGCGCAGCGGAATGTTCGCCCCGTAACGGACCGAGCCGTCAGTCCTGCGCTGCTCTGAGTCGGAGGGGGTTCGGCTGCGCGCGCGCCACCATGTCAGTGGAGCCAGAGTAGACAGACAGAAAGAGAGAGAAGAGAAAGGAGGAAAAGAAGTACAGCAAACTGAGCAGAGGCATTACAGCCGGACGCGACATGTTCCTGATTAACATCATCTCTGTGGTGTTTGTGTTGGGTGAGTACACAAGTGGCGCGTGCACACGCCTACACACACGCACACACACCGGAGGGCAATGGGTCTTGCCCGCGTGCACTTTGGTCCGTCTCTCCTCCACCCCTCCCCTTCCGCGAGGAACATTAAACCCATTAAGATGTCACCCACCAGCCCAGTGTGGCGGGCTGTTTTGTGTGGAGACATGTGGGCTGGAACCACTGTGACACTTTAGAAAACTGCTAGAAAATCAGCTGAAAATATTTGCAGTTATTGCATTAAAAGCAACGCGCCTGTTGGGCAAACATGGTTCCTGTCTAAGAACAGCAACCTGCTTCACCCGATCAAACGTTCTTTTTCTTTTTTTCTCCTCCGTTCTGTGTAATTACTGGGCAGCATTTCCGGTTTCAGTCTGTTTTGCTTCTCTTGGTCCAGTTTCAGTCCAGTTTTATCCCCATGTCCAGTTGCTGTGTGTGTTTGCATGTTCCCACCTGGACTCTCTCTCTCTCTGAGACAACACAACTTTATCTGATCTGATCTGATCCTGCAGTCGCGGAACTCCTTCTAATTTACATGTTGAGTGGATTATTTCACTCTGCCTCGCAGGATGACATTATACAGGATGATCACGAGACATTAAATAAGCATATTAAATACTCTAAACTTAAGGAGCACTGAAAACAACTGAAAAGAGTTCTCTTTTTGAGAACAGAGTATTGAAGTGAAAGTCTTCGCTGCTGTGGTTTTCTCCTGAGTGCCGTTTAATAGCCGTTGTTTGATGTTGTTGACCATTCGCTCCAGCAGAGGGCACTTTTTGCCCTGTTGAACCATAAAAAACAAATCTAATCATAGATCACTTTTACAACCTGAATGAGGAAATGTATTTGTAGGTGTATTATTTTGATGCGTGCCACGAGTTTCCCTGCAGGCGGTAAAACGTTCAGCCAACCGCAGAATGATTGTTAGCCTTGTTAAAACCAGCTGATCACAGTTAGTCACCTGGCCTCCCTCTGAGGAACCCTGGGACCGAAGGCCAGCTGGTCACTTAGAAATGAATGAGGTGATTAGCAGATTGGTTTTGAAATAGAGAAGGAACACAAATAAAATCGAGATTTTTCTCAGAGAAAACGACTTGCACATATTTTTATTCCACACATCTATTCATTAAAACACAAAAATCTAAACTATCCAATACATCACTCAGCAGCTTTCACAGTACCACTTAGCAGATCAATCATAATGCTCTTTTATGGCATTTAGTCCTAAAAACTGAGGCTTTTCCTGGGATTTTGCGTAGCATCTGTAACATGCGGCGCTGCAGAAGCCGTTCAACAGCTGCTCTCAGGATCCTTTTTCGAATTTGCCTCCGTCAGGGAGCGGAGGTCTTCACTTCTCCGGATTTTACAACAGTTTGCAAAATTAAATAAACACGTTTACTGGCAACAAAAAGAAACATTAAGTGTAGCCACCAGAGGGAATTGTCTCATTTAGATATAATTGGTCACACATGCAGACCACCCATTGATTTACAAGAAGCTGAGATGTCTAGAGGGCAGAACTAGTGGAGTAATGGTGCTTCAGGCACACAGTAAGTATGACATTAAGTACGTGGTGTTACTCACTGTTTTGACTGACTGTAGGATGCTTTGGGAACTGCCTGCTGTACCAAATTATGTTCAAACCATACAACTCATTCTGCGCAATACAAGTGCAAAACAAAAGAAAAAAATGAAGGTGATATTCAGAATCCTTTTCTAGTAAAAAAGGTCGTGTGCTTTTGCTCTGAGTTTTCTATACAAAACCAAATGCAGCCAGCTGGAGAACAGAGTCTGTCTGTGTAAAGGTAAGTGTTCTGTTTCTGGCCTCAGAGCTTCTTTAGAGGAAAAAAGAGCACCATGATGACCAGGAATAAAGCAGAGTCAATGTTCAGTTTGTAGTACGACTCTTATGGTCATATGAGCAGCAGGTAGTGGTTCTAGAAAGAACTGGCAAAGTATGTTTCATGAAGAATGTTTCAAACCATATGTCATTTTTTCTGGCAGTTTACAACGATGTACAGCTTTTTTCTTGATTTCAACCATATGTCAGAGTTCGTTGTGGTTGCAATACGCCAAAAGGCCAAAAAAAATATGGGCCTCAGTTTGCTAGGCACTGTGGAGGGACTGTATCCTTAAAAACTCATAAATAGACTTTGTATCACTGCATATCTCTCTTGAGATTTACTGTCCAACCTTGTTCCGATGACAAATATCACACTTGCACAGTAGCTCTGCCTGTAACTATCAGGGGTGTATTACCTCTGAAGTGACCTGTGTCTGAATGATTGAATACTATAGTTCTTAAATCCCACTTGGTTTAAATGAAGATCTGTGAAATTTTCAGTGCACTTGTTCTTTTTCTGTAAACATTCTGGTGCAACTTTAACCTAGAAATATTCACTCATGTTCTTCAATTATTATTTTAAATTTTTTTCCCTCCAAAAAACCTGGACCGTACAATCATGGTATGAGATAATGGCAAAATACAAGTGCAGGTATTTTAAGATTTGGGGACTTAAAACTTTTGATTTTTTAAAATGTTTTTTTTGCAATATACCTAAAGGTTTCATCCTGGCATAATATCATTGTAATATGTGCAGTGAAACCCTGAAATTAATGGGGGTTAGTTACCACGATTAGCTGAAATCTGTGAATACTCTAGACTCTATAAATGCTGTTTTTGTTGTTCAGGCATACCAAAATATACAAATATACCTCAATACACACAGTGGAAACCATCTTGGTATGACAGCACAACATCTCCAGTCTTCCTTATCTCTGCTTTTGAAGGAACAGCCAATCAGCACAAAGAAAAATGAATGCTGCCTCTGCATTGGCTGCTTTACAAAAGCGTGTCAAGTAGCATTGTGCTACCTACTTATTTCAGCTTTATAAGCAGCGTTTTCCTTAGAATATTTTAGAGACACTCAACGGAAAAAATTCTCAAATTGTATATTTTTTGGTAGTAATTTGGAGTTATGTTCTGCTGAAAAATGTGTTAATACTGTACCGCTTTCAGGCAGGGGTTCACTGTGCTGAATAACGACACAGTGGAATGTGTGGTGTCTGGTTCTGAACACTTCATGATGGATTTAAAGCTGCTATCACACTCTGGCCTTTTTTCCCATGTGTGCTGGTGATGTTAAAAACATGTTTCTTTGGCATGTAGTGATGAGGAACATTTTGTGGAATATTAAAGTCATGTCCTACACTTGAAGTATATGTATTAGTTTGATGGAGTCACATTGTGAAAATATAATATATCCTGGAGATCAGTGGAGTGGAAGTGTCAGTGTCCTTTTGAGTAATGACTGGCTGTATTACTTTTCCATGTTTTAAATGGTTCTACAGTGGGAGTAGAACCGTTTAAGGCCATTCTCCTACTCAGCCATCTTCGCACTTCTTTGGCGTGGTGTGCGTTGGACAGTAGGCTGCCTCATCTATCTGCAGTGTTTCTGGAAGAGGCCGCATGCCACTATAGGTGTGATAGCATGTTCCAGATGGCACTAATGTCGGCACAGTGAGTGTTGGAACCAGTACATGGAAAATGACCTCGTTATTGGTTAGGTAACTCAGACAGACAGAATTATTTCCTAGAATCGACCAAAAGGTGGACCATTAATAACTGGCCTGCAATACGCCACATGACAGAGAAACAGAGCCAGCAAAGTGAGCAAATTCCTCAACAGTCAACCGAGTAAACCTGTGTCATTGATGCTGGGGTCAAAACTCCTCACCTTACTGACGACACAGTTGGTATGTTGATCAATTATTTAATGCACCAACGTTTAATTTGCATAATCAGATGTTTTCCACCATCAGTAACCTTGAAGGTGAATTTAGCTGATTTAGATTTAGTTGCTCTCTCCAGAGCTAATGAATCCCTGCTCCTGCCTGTTGATTTCTGCTCAGTGATCTGAGCTGCTGGCAGAAACCAACAGTAAAACTTCTATTTGCTGAACGTTATTTACGTCTACGGAGGTCAGCCGGTTGTTGTGTGGGTGTCTGTTTTGGCTTTTGCTGGATGCAAAGGAAACAACGGTGAGGTGAAGGAATGCAGCTGTTGTCTTTGTATGACTATTGTAGTGATTTGTGTATTTGTACAGCTTAAGTAAAGTACTGTAAGACTTTGGCTTTGTTAGGAGTCTGGAAATAACATACCTGCATACAAAGCTCAGGACAGATTCCCTCCTGATCAAAACCTTTGGAGAAAATACAAGTATTACCCTTTTGTCCTGGTTGTTCAGAAGGTTTTAATTCAAGGTTAAAAGTGCAAAAAGAACAAGGGAACAAAACTTTGGATCCTTTTCTACGGTTCCAAACTCATGGAGTGGGGAGAATAGGCAATGTAAGGAATATCAGCCTCCGGCTCCAAGTGGTAAAACCTTTTGTAATTGTAACAGAGGAAACGGAAAATACTGGAAAAAACCCAAAAGGAAAATCTGATAGAAAACCCCTACGACTACTTATATAAAGAAAAATCATATCCCCCAATATCTAGGGGGCGCTATTGCAAAGTACAATGCACTTTGGCTAATAACTCCTGAACCATAAGTCCTACACTGAAATACTTCATATTAGCTTAAAGCTTGGATAATTCTGCATCACTTTACATTGAACATTCCTTTATTCTGCTCTATTCGAATTTTTTTTGCTATAATGCAACAAAAGCAAAACATAGTTGTTATTAGTCCGGTGACATTATACACTGGAGTAACCTTGAAGGTGACATTAAACTTATCATCTCCTAACAAATCTAAAGTAGTTCATTCCCAGCATGACAAGGCAATGTAGAGTTAAAAATCACCGTTAAAATCACATCATAATCACAGGTACTTTAGCAAAAGCCTAATTTTGTAACATATATTGTAAAATCAATATGAAAACAAACACAAAATAAAATCATTCACAGAACCTCACTAGTAGATAGAGCTTCATTCATGTCTGTGGGAAATAGACCCTTTAAATAGAAGATCCAGATAAGGTAATAAGGTAAATATTGTCCCCTGTTTTGACTTGACTTAGAAGCTTCAATGCCTGTAAAGAATAAATGGGTGCTGCAATAAGTTTTCATTAAAATGTCATTGAACAGGACTGGTCAAGTCAATGGTCTTTGTAGAACTTCTATATTCATTAATGCGTTGTCTGTGTGAGAACGGACAGACTGACCTCATAATGACCTCATAACCTCAGAATAAGACCCATGTCTCCGTTCAGCATTCGCAGAATTTTCTGTGGAACATAACTCCAAATTATTTGCAGAACATTTGTCAGTTTTCAGATATTTTCATTGAGCATATATAAAATATTTAACCTCATGTACTCACTGGTAAACGTGTCAGTGGCAGAAAAACTACTTAAAACATTTATATGCCATTACTGGTGTTCATGCACTATAAAACACAATAAGTGGACTTTATTTAATAATTGTTATCAAACTCATTGCCTAAAAAAATTAAATTTTCAAAACTTAAAAATGTGTTAGTATATTTTAAGTTTACATGACTTGACTAAGGTGATTTTGGGTAACATTAATATTAACGGCCTCAAAGAAATTCTATTAGCAGTGATTAAAGCAATCTCTCTTTTATTTTTTATTGTATTGTTATTAAGATTTTTGCTTTTAGTACTAGGTCTGACCCGGATCATTTTTAGACTGAAACCTAAACAAAACATCCAGATGACCTGAACCTGGACCTGGTCCTGGTCTGCCGCTCGGCGCGCTCCGTCTGCCCTGGTTCAAATTTTAACTTTCTGCCGTTGCTGTCTTTCTGTTTATGCTTCAGATGTGTCTGTGTGTGAGTCGGAGCTGGGATCTCCCAGCTGGAGGGAACCTCCGGACTGCGTGCGAGCTTCAGAGCTGTGCAACCAGAACAGCCAGTGCAGCTCCCGCTATCGGATCATGCGCCAGTGTCTGTCCGGCGGGGACAAGGAGCGCAGCACCATGCTGGCCTCCAAGGAGTGCCAGGGGGCGCTAGAGGTGTTGCAAGACTCGCCGCTCTATGACTGCCGCTGCAAGAGAGGCATGAAGAAGGAGCTGCAGTGTCTGCAGAACTACTGGAGCATCCACATGGGCCTGACCGAGGGTAAGCATGAGTGCAGCTAATGAGGCCTCCTGCTGCCTGTTGATGATGTGCTTCAAAGTTTTAGGCTGTGGGTTGGTTCTTCTTTTCTGTGCTGAGGTCTAAGATGCTCCGTATCGATTGCTGTGTGGGAGCCTGGCAGTTGTTGCCTGAAGAAAAAAGAGGGAATAAAAAATGTTCTTTTTTGTTTGTTCAAGTTGAACTGCATGGATTTTCTGTGTCAGAGTGAGTTTTAAAACGGTAGAGAACTGCTGCACCTATGAAAGCACCTTTCACACACACAGATGAGGAAACCGTCAGGCCAGGCCTAGATCTTTGCCACCACTGGCCAAAAACCCCAACATCAATGATGCTAATAACGGTTTGGGCAATGGAAGCGGTTTCTCTGAAAAAGAGAAGGATTTCCTGCCCTGTGCCCCACCCGGACAACCCAAGGAAGTAACTCGGAGGATGATGTTGAGATGTCCAGAAGCTGAAATAACATGAAAATGTACGACCCCCTGAACAGGGTCTCCATAAGCTGCAGCAGCACTGCAGTGACAGGTCAGCTGTTTGTTGGACTGCGTTTGCAGTCACCTGACGTGTTCCTGTGGCTGCTCCACAGTCCACTGCTGGTCCTGCACTCTGCTGCAGTGTGTGTCAGCACCACCCGCTCCAACACGGACACACACACACTCATGCATGGCCCGCTGGCTGGCCTAGTTTGGGTCCCAGCAGTGGCAGAGCTCATTAAGAGCCTCTCTCTTTGTTCCCTGTTCCACTGAGGATGCCTCTGTGCTGCTAACAGTCCTCACACACAAACACACACATGCAGAAACACGCAGGCCGGCCGGGAAAGGCACACACACTCTCTGACACACACAGAGCTCACATACAACAGAAAGGCTCAGAAGACTGAAACAGCTTCAGTGACCTGGGGTACCGTGAAGAGATGCAACTCTTGGTGCATTCATGCACTTCCATTGACCATATAATTGATCAATTTGACATTTAGCTATTTGAAATGAGTTCACTAAATGAAAACTCTGCAATTCCAGAAAAACTCTCATCTTTTGCTAAAAAGTTTTGGCACTGGGCTCAGGTGCTTTTGTTGGCCATATGGAGTCTGGACTCTTTCACAAAACTGCAATGGAAACACTTTTTTCACATCACGAGTCACATGTGACTCATGATACTCAGCAGAGGATGATGGCGCGGCTTGGTTTTGAAGACTTATCATACAAACAGACTTATTCATGTGTGATTTTAATTGCTTTTCTTATTTTCTTATTTAATGGAAACACTGCAACTCCAAAACTATGTTTTTCAACATTAGTGTAACATTGACCAAGTTTTGCAAACACTTGTAATGGAAACACATCTAGTGTGTGTTTGTTTTATTTCTCAATGCTAACACAGCGATGTGTTTTGGAGTTTGAGGACGTAGTGTGGGCGCGCGTGTGTGTGTGTGTGTGTGTGCGCGGGAGGGTGTGTGTGAACTTCTGAGGGGTTTCTATAATGTATGTGACTCAGACTGAAAATTACAAGTTGGAGTCAGTCCAGCAGCAGCTGGAGAGCCGTGGTGAGATGCAGCAGGTCAGCACACTCTGTTCCACAGCACAGCGCTGTGAGGATGCTGGACCGGAGGGATGTTGGCTTTATTATCCTCAGGAAGCCCAGTCCCAGCAGAGTCTGTTCTTTCACTATCACAGTTGTGTTTTATAAATAAACACACATTTAGCAAAAGAAAAAGTATGAAAGTTTGTATTTGGTTTGTATTTTTCTCCTTCTGTTGAAATCCTTTGTGGTAAAAAAAAAAATGTGGCTTTTGAAAAGTGTTTTTATTTGGTGTGCACTGATTGCAATTTTTTTTGCCAGACGCCAATCACTGATGTTTAGGAAGCCGGACATGCTGATTCCAATTTTGTTGAACCTTTTACTGTGTCATGACAGTATAGTTTGAGACAGATAATCTGTGAAAAAAATTGAGCTTCTCTGCTTTCTCCCAGTGCTGATTAGAAACACCCAACCAGGAAGGTCTTAGCGCTGTCAGTCACCTCTCCATGTGGCGCTGCTCATACCCCTTCTTGCTGTCTTTTGCTCTTTGTTAAGTTACAGCTAGCACAAACTGTCATTAATGCTCATGTAACAAAAAGTTATTGTGCCGTCATTAGTACATTTAGCAGTGAGTACATGAGCTTGACAGCTCCTGGCTCTGATTGGTTGTTTTTGGTCGGGAGCGGCACATTTCCTCAGACAACAATAGAAGCTCAGGGAGAAGGTAGAGCAGATCGATCTTTTCATAGATTATCTGTCTCATAACATACTGTGAGAACATGGTAACAGTTTTAACAAATATGTAAAAAATGTTCTTGGCAAAAGTGACATTCCGATTATGCTTTTTAAAGGAAAATAGACATTGTAACAGTTCAAGATTTATTGCCAGGAAACATAGACACAACAAATAAATAAGCACAACAACATAAATATTCTTAGTTTTTGTGCAAAGCACATTTCCATATCAGTACTTTACACAATTACACATTATAATCAGATAATTAATAGTAAATGTGTTTATTTTTAGGAGTCTCTGATCTGTTGAGGCTCACATTTTCAGGTGTGATGTTATCATTATCAAATGCTTCTAAAATGGGGAGTACGCTGCAGGGTTAATGGCTGAAAGCGGCAAAGGATGTTTCCACTTATTTGTAATGATATACAAGATTTTTGTTAAAGTTCATGTATGTCTAGGTTTATATATTGCCAGCTATTTAAAAATGTATTGTAATGTCATGAAACTTTACAGAATGTCAGTGGTACAAATTCTACAGTTCACAATGTTCAACAGCAACATGCTTGTTTATTCATCTGCTCCAACAAACCTCCACCGAGGAGATGAGTAATGATCCAGGTGACAGGAAGTTAGTTTTGGGTGGGGGATGTGGGGGGCGTGAGGGCTGAAATGATCTCTTTGACCTTTTCCATATGCTTTTCTTCTTCATTATTTTCATCCAACAATAATTCATAGCAGAAGAACCATAGCTGGGGGATACAGACTTATTATTTCCATGTGTGGATGAAGAATGTGGATCATAACATCTTCCATAAGGGAGGAAGGAACCCTGAAAATATCAGGCTATAATTTGTTTATGGAGCAGAATCACATTGTGCTTCAAATGCCCACTGTGCATTGCTTGTATGTCTTTGGTTTCCTCTACCCTCTGACTGTAATGCTGCTGCTGAGCACTAACCCCTGATGGATTACTGAAGCTAATTAGCTTGATGCCTCTGTTAATACAGCCAAGGTGAAAATGAATACTACAAATATTGGTTGATAGAAAAGCCTTTCACAATAAGGTATGAGAAGTGTGTTGATACCAACCTAGTGGTCAAAGTGTAAACTACACATGGTTCATGCAAGTGGAAGTGTGCAACGTGTTGATGGCATGGAAGTTCACTGATAAACTCCATAAACAGTCTTTACCCTGAGTCAGGATATGAAATAAAAATGTATATACTGACTAATATTTTTGAGAACTGACATGTCAGAATAGACAACACATGACCAAAATTGTAAAAATAATTTCTCATTTTAGATTTGAAGGTGTTTAGATACACTAGGCAACCAAGAAATGGAAATGACATAATAATTGTATTGACTTTTCTTTTTTCTTTCTTTTCAGGAAATAGTATATAAATATTGATAAACAAAGTAATTACCAAATACAATATTTCTTTGCTGTGAAACAATAGAGTATCATAAAGGTATTTTTTGGTGATATAATATCTTAAACCTTGCAGGCTGACTGAACATCAGTGGTTGTTTCATATTGTAAAAATGGGGCTAGAAGCTCATACGAATGTGCAGCGATGGAATGTTATGGTATTTAGCTGTATTTGAAATACTGTAATGACAAGAAGTGATGGTTATTCAAAAACATATGTTTTGACACAATTTGCAAGTATTTTTTGATCAATAACGACAGCTAGCTAAAAATGAATAATTGGACTTTTGACCCTTCTGCAGTCTGAAAAGTGGTCAAATGGTCCCTGCCTGAGCTTATCCTGTGTGAGTGTCTGGTGGGGTTACACTGACCCTGTGTGAGCTGATGGGACACCCCCATCGCTTCTCCATTGACCAATCGTGACATCTGCTGCGCTCTCCCTGAGTGTCGTGCTAAGACTGAGCTATGACTGAAGGACCTAAGAAAGAGAGAGCTAGAGCTGAGGGAGGGTAAAACAGTTAAATCTAGTGAAATTGTTTGCCAAAAAGAGAAAAAACGAAGCAAACATTGTCGCTCCACCTCCTCGTCTTCTGGAAGTCTCAGACACACAACCTGAGCCTGGGAACCTGTGGATCACACAGGTCGACTTTACTTTCCTGTCTTTATTACTGAATATAATTTGTAACAGAAAAAAGTAGGTTATGCAGGCATATATGTGTGTGTGTGTTTGAGTGTGTCTGCTGTTTTTGTGGGTCATGCTTTCTAATGTATTTTCTTGTCCTTCGGAAAACATTTTGTATTGTTTTGATGATAGGTACCATTAGCATTAAAAGCTGATAAAGCTTTCCTGTTTAATGCATTCAGACATGTTTAGAAACAGATATTTTACACTCATCGTGTGCCACTGTTTTAATGAGGTTCACAATGTCAGAAGTGTTGACTAATAGGTAATACTAGCAACTTTCATCTCATTATTTCAGTATTATGGCTGGTTTTTACATGGAAGGTTTTTTGTCTTTCTCTAAGTTAGGCTGATATTTGGAATTAGATGCTGTGAGTTGCTCAGCCGTTTCTTGGAGCTTCATTCCACAGACTAAACTATTCCTTTATGCTTTGTTGTGTGCTTTCCATCTGAAGTCATTCCTACAAATATATTAAAGAAGCCTGAAAGTCAAGCATGCTAAAAATGCATTGTCTAGAGACCACCTAGTAAGAAAAGCAATATTCTACCCAACTTATTGATGACAGGCTATTCAGCATTTCAGAGGACCACTGGCACAAACAGATGGATCAGAATTGTCAACCTGCTCCCAGGAGAGCGAACAGTGCAAAGCAGCTGCAGGAATGTATTCACACATTTAACAAGGCACAGCAGAGGAAGAAACCTCCAGGGTGACAGCAAACACAAAAGAGATGCAGGAGGCAGAAATCATGAAACACCTTTACAGTAGCACTTATTTTACACAAATAACCAAAAGTATATCAGAAGGCATTATACAAGACCATATGAAGAATGAAACTTTATGTGCAGCGCTTTTCATGCTGCTGTGTGGGATTCAAAATGCTGACAGCTGACTGAAACATGCAAATAGAAGTGAACTGCTTTTCTAGGTCACTTCTGATTCAGGAACATTCTCACTTGTCATTTTCTGTCTTATTTGAATCTAAAGGCCAACTGTGGGTTTAGCATGAAAAGGTCTAAACTCTGTTTCACACTAATTGCAGCAGGGTGCACAACTTCTCTGTTTCACTCACTGGAAGTCTGTTGTGCACAATGGGAGAAATGTATTTGTCCAATAAAAATAATGCGACTGTATAGTATAAGAGCTTTTCATACGTACTCATCTGAAAAGTGTTAAAGCAGTGCACTTTTCTCCTGGGGGGTGGAAGGGTGTAGTTATGTTATATGGGAGCACAGATGGAAAGAGGAGTGAAATACGGTAGTTTCCCGGCCAAACCAGGAGACTTGACAGCTCTTCTCATCAGCAACCTGCACTGCTCACAGTTGTGTTCATAGTGTAGAGTTGTCCTAACTGGATTTCTGTGTTTAATGACAATAGTATTGACTCAATACGCAAATTATAATTAATTATTAGTAGGCTAATTGATGAGTAAAAATGCTGCATAAAGTACCCTCCCTCCTCCCTCCATCTCTCCGCGCTCCTCATAAACATCCTTCTCTAGTATAAAGGATGATCATATAAAAAATACATCAGAAGGAAATCTCCATAATAAAGTCTTAGCTGTCTTCTCGCTGTGTTTATTTGCTTACAGCACATTTGAATGTCCAGTCTGAATGACGCATTTAGAGCAGGACGCTTGAACTCTGATGGGCTGAACAACCTGTGTAATACCAGACATCGTTATAGTGCTTTTTTTTGTTCACTAGTATTTGTGCCTTAATTGTAATGTCATAGTGGTGAATTAAGACTACAGACCCCCAGGTACCAAATGCGTGGCCTGCCACTGTTACAGTCTCAGTGGAAACCGTCTTGGTTCTTGTGTGGAAAATAACATCTACAGCCTTCCTCAATTCCACTCTTGGAGGTTTAGCCAATCAGTGCTCAGGAAAATGAATGGTGCCATGTATCGCATCATGGCAGTACATAGCTGGGAGATGTGTTTCTGTGTGATGAAGGCGCCAGAGATCCTGTCGCTAACATGAGCACAAAACCTATAAATGGCCGGGCAAAGTGAAAGTTCATCTATAAAATTGACTGAAAACTGGAGAATAGGCAATTTTTTAGAAGTGTCTTTGTGAAAATGTGACCACTAACATTATTAAGTTGAATCTAATTTATGATTTTTGTATAGTTTTTGTTCTGGTTAACTAAACAAGTAAGCTATTTTTATTACAACTAAATTTTCTAAACTACAGAACAATAATTGTTAGGGATGCACAAATAAACATTTGGTCCATTATTGATATCTGATGTTAATACCGCTGATATGGCAGAATTTACTAATGTTTTATTTGATCAAATTCTTTATTCAATTACTCGATTAATTGTCAGAATAATTGATAGATTACTTGAATACTAAAATTATCGTTTACAAAAGGTCTACTCCTATTGGTGCAGGATAGTTAGGGGCGCTAGTCCCTAATTTAGAGCAGTCAAAAGGCAAGTTGATCACAAAGACAATAAGGACGAACAACTATGAACTCACACACAATTTAATGCAGCTGATTAACCTAACAATATGAATGAAGGGATTTGTATGTTTAACTTCTACCTAATTTTTTATATTCTTAGTCAGGGTTATGTGTGTACATATAAATAACAAAACAAATAAAAAGAGGCACAACTTTCTTAAAAAACCCATCACAATAAAAATGCATTTTTATTGGAAAATAATAAGTTTCTGAAAAAACACAAACCCTAATCTATTGAGGTGTGTTTGCTCAGAAAATTCAAAACTTTCTGGAAAGAGCAACAGGGTCGGTGTTCATGGCAGGAGGAGACAAGAACTCACATGACCGGTCACATCAAAGCCTGAAATCCAGGGAGTCTGAGGAAAATGTGAACATGCCTGATGACAGAAGGAGTAATTTTAGAATGTGGACAGGAGGAAATGAAAATAGAGCAGGAGAGATCAGAAGGATCAGATCAGATGGAGGATGGGGGGTGTTTTAGGAGCTGAGATCGAAGCTCATTTTATCCTTTTCCTGGTTCCTGTTCATTAACTGACAGAATAGTGTCTCAGAGGGAGGCTCACCCAGAGTTGGTCAATAAACTGCCTTGTGCGTAGACTGCTTGTTCCTCTGCTGGAGGTTTGAACTCCATCCAGAAAACCAGACTTTTTATTAGTTTTTCATCCATTTGGTTGTAAAATCTACAACTTGCAATACATTATTCTCACTTCATTATGCTGTTAAAAAATGAAGGTGATGTTTGGAGACCTGGTGTTGGACTGTCCCACACTGGTTCATCCCTTTGACACTAAATATGTTGTGTGTGATGTTTGTTCGTTGGTCAGTTAAACCCAACGTTAGATTTACTGGTCGATAAATCATCCCAGAAAATATTGCAATAAACTATTGTTTTCATACCATTTTAAATAAGATATGGATAGTGACATAATAATGGAAGTTCGGCCTCTCAAAGATTAATTTTTGAAAAGAACACTTTACACTGGAAGATATTTTAAATATTCCCCTCACCCAAAATAAAAAGAACAACCAAAAATTAAGAAATCATAAATGACCAAAATCATAAATAAAATATGGTATGAATTTTCTTTAAATAAAATAGTTCTTACAGATAATAAAAAATAAGAACAATAATAGCATGGTTACCAGAGTGTTCAGATACATAAAGATTCAGGGCCACATCATGCAGATGTGTTTGTCTCAATGTGCCAAATGACCTTTAACCTCATTTGGTCATTTCATCATCAGTGAGGCAAAGTCAGGTGAAACTGTTACAACACTGCAAAACATTGACAGATGCATTTAGTTGTGTCTACTATCTTCTGCTCTTTAAGTTAAATTAATTTAGCGAGTTTTAGATTTTGAACATAAAAGTATGAGTTTTTTTCTTGCATATTTTGAAGTAATCATTTGGTTTAAATTGCATCATTGAGTTAAAATCCACAACTTAAAAAACAATGTTTAGACAATGTGTCTCTTGTTGTTAAATCATCTTCATGAACTTTAATTTCTGAGTTTCTGAGGCAGCATGTTGACTTTCATTTTCAAGTTTAACCACCTTCGAATGTTTTACAGTAAAGGCATAAATGTCCCTGCACTGTAAAACTCTTGGGTGGCCCTTTCCACAAAGTGGACTGTCCCTTTTGACCTTTTTCCTCAATTAGCTGTCAAAATAAAACCTCAGTCAGCTGTCAAAAGCCATAACAATACTTTTAGAGCTTCCAGAAATTAAAAGGAATATCTGGCAATAATTGTCGCTGGTGTAGTTAAACATTGTTAATTGAAAGAAAATCTGAATTCATGTTAAGCTTTCAGCCGTGACTGCAGAATCTGACCTTGATGAATGGTGTTTCTGGACACAAGTACTGGTCACAAGAAAAATAAATCAACAAATAAGATGGTAATCTAGATCTAGATCTTAATGATTTGAAGAAACAAATAAACCTGGCATCACCAGAAATACTGAGAGCTTGAGTTAACAGGAGTTCTTGTGCAGCAGTCACACCCTCTCTGTAGCCCTTAGCAGGTCTTTATCCCAGCAGGAAAGGCTCAGGTAAAAGTCATTTCTGCTGGAGAGTCCTCCTCTATTCTTGGTGCCTGTTGAGTTTCTGTCACTATCCTGTTAGAAGAGTTCTGAAATGTGAAAGGGCCCATTTTCAATTGAACAGCATCCAGTTCTGGTTTAGAGACAGTTACTAATTTCCATCCAATCAATCAATCAGGTCAAATATAAACTCAATTTATACAAATAAATCAAGTTTGTTTGTAGAGCACATTTCAGCAACGAGGCAGTTCAAAGTGCTTTACTTTATAAAACACAAAAATAAAAAGTACAAACAATTGAGAAACCAGTAACAAACATTACATTTTGTCGAGTGCCATCAAAATGTTGAAAAATCATCAAAATGTTTCATTTATTATGGTTCTAAACTAGGTTTTTAGTCTAGATTTAAAGGAACTCAGTGTTTTGGCTCTTTTGCAGCTTCCTGGAAGTTAGTTCCAGATATGTGGTGCATAGAAGCTGAATGCTACTTCTCCATGTTTTGTTCTGGTTCTGGAGAGCAGAACCAGATAGCCTAAGAGGTCTGGAAGGTTGATACAATAACAGCAGATCTTGATTTATTAACTAACTGTATTTTAAAGTCTATTCTCTCAGGACTGTAACTGGGTGATGTTCTCCATCTTCCTGGTTTTAGTCAGAACTCCAGCAGCAGCGTTCTGGACCAGCTGCAGCTGGAGGATTGATTATTTTAGTCAGACCTGTGAAGACACTGTTGCAGTAATCAACTAAACTAAAGATAAACACATGGATGAGTTTCTCTGGATCTTGCTGTGACATAAGTCCTTTAATCCTGGAAATGTCATCCATTGTGTAAACCTGCCTAACCCTGCAGGGGGCCCATCTCCAGGGGCCATTGGGCAACAGACAGGGAATACCCTGGACAGGTTGCCATCTCTGGGCAGCACAGGGACACAGAACAACAATGCACATATTCACTCACTCTGAGAAGAGAGACTACTTTAGAGAGACTAATGAGCATGAGTCTGCCCTGTGGGAGGAAGAGGTTGTATCTAGAGAGAAAGCCCACACATGCATGGAGAGAGAACATGAACATTTCATGTAGAAAGACCCTGGTATGGATTTGAACCAAGACTTTCTGTCTACATCCCAGCAGGGGATATAGACAACTGTTGCTAGAACTGATTGTTTTTGGTTTGATTTTTGACTTCTGGATGATTGCTTCTAACTCTTCATTTCTGTGTTCTGCATTTTATCTTGTATTAAGACGTGATTCTAACCCATGTGAAAGTGTCTAACCATTTTCCTCTGTGCTTGCTCTGTGTTCCTTAAGCTGTGCTACATTTGAGGGACGATTAAACCGTAAGCCAAAGATTTTGGTAGATTTTTATGGAACCCTTCATAATTTTATATGTTTGCTTCTGTTGATCATATTTCTGGGTCTTACAAAAGTATTCATTAGTGATGTTGTGATTGATAGGCCACCAATAATTATCTTTAAATTATTAAAAGAGTAAGTGATCGGTGTTCGCATACAGTGGTCACTGTGGTTTATTGCCTGAACTGCCTCATACCTTGCAGCCTGCAGAGTCGCTGTGTGCAGTGCAGTGTAGCTCTCGGTTTCCTTTACAGAGCCTTGTGGAATCTTTACACCATGCTGGACAGTGATGTGATATTTGCATCCTGCAACACACAATGGAAAAGCACCTCATAGGGGAAACGCGTCAAAATCCTTCACACTACAAATTTAATATGACATTTAAAAAAACAATCATTGGGCTAAACCACCAGGCGTTCTCAGTGGAGGAAGACATCGGGTTTCGCTGACTGTTCTTGCTCTTGGAGCCCCACTACATTCCACTGGGATGTAAATATTTTACAGACGTAGCCTTGCCCACGCTCCACCAGACCATGTACTCTCACATTGAGTGTCTCATTAAAGAAGATCTCTGAACCTCCATAAGTTTCAAAACATGGAGCTCAGGCGTCAGTCCTGTACTGATGCTGAGCTTAACAGCTCATTGGATTGATCCAGATATTCAGCTCCATAAAGCTGTTCTGCTACAGCAGTATGGCTACCATGGCTACCACGCCGCTGTAGCTTTAGCAGTCACATTTGAAAAAAATGCTTCAAACTTGGCATATTCCAAAGGAAAAAGTCCATGTGATACTGAGACAACACCAGAAACATGGTGAAAGTTGAGACAGATGCTCCACAGTCACCTTAGGCAGCTGCATAAACGCATCTGGGCGTTTATGCAGCTGCCTCTGAGCTACCTGCTGCCTTTACGTCTTCTCAGTGGGAATTGATTGAAAACATAATAACACTCCTGGAACATTTTGAAGAGCTGACTAAGGAAATATACTCATCAACAGCATCTGCTGCTGATGGCATACCCTCTGTGATGGTTTTAAAACGTCTCTTTGCCAAAGAGACTGCAGCAGATCATGTTGTGAAGACGACCGAGGACACCTTGCTGGAAGCTGTCACCAAAAGATTTCCTGACATCTCCAAACCAACGTGAGATGTCAGGAATGTCTAATCTCACCAGGGTTTTGGCCTGGTGAGATTAGAGATTTACACCAAAGAACAGCAACAAGAAGATAACGCACTTCCACTCAAATTGTTTGCATTCACTCAGAAGGACATCTTAAATTATTATGTGATACACTATCTGTTGACAACAGTTTGCACATTATAGCATAAAAGAGAACAGAATGCACACAAAAAGCTCCTCTGAGGATCCATGAAACAACAAAAAGTGTTATGAGTTTGTCAGTGATGGAGGGCAGTTTGCATTGATCTACACAGAGAGTGGTATAAGTGTACCCTAAAGGGCATTGATGTGAGGCCAAGCAGCAGGCGGCAGCAGTAGTCATAGCAACCTTGCTCCTTGAAGAGGGACTGAAATCTACCAGGTGTACCAGAAAAATGAGTCCGCTGCCTGCTGTCAACAACAGCATAATAATAATATCACCTTAATAATAATAACCACCTATTGACTAGTCATCGTGTGTCAAACTGTTTAAATCAGATAATGCACGCTAACGCTAGTGCAAACCAGAAGTTACAGAAAAGATTAATTGAATGAGCTTAAGCAGAAATATTGTTTGTTGGAACAACACCGCCTGTTTGAGATGCTGGAGCTAACTCCATAGTTTCTGAACAGCTGTAGTATTTTTCAGTGAGCTGGTAAGGTTGAAAGTTACAACAACCAGTCAGTGGTAGCCAGACTGCCACAGTGTGCGCTGGCTCTCTGGTGGTGGAGAAGAAAAGGGGCTAAATGCTCAACCAGCTCATCAAACTTTCTGGTATCTACTTTTTGGGTAATGAAGACATTTTTCCTAAGAAATGTACACAGCTGGTGCACTCAACTCTGAACTCTCAATCAACCACAGACAGTGTGTGCAGAGTCTGGGTGGCTCACAGAATACGCTCTGCTATTTTTTATTTTTTTTAAAGCAGCGCATTTTAAAGAAATGTAAATATTAAAACCAGAAACTGGTCTGTGCCTGGTTAGTTGCTTTTATTTATTTTTGGTTGCGGTTTGGTTGAGATCCTGTGCTTGATTCATTTCATAATTCTCCTCTGTACATTTAGTTATTTACTTCTTAAATTTCTGTCAGCTGCAAAAAGCCTTAACCTTTTTTTTCTTTGAAGAATCGGGTAAAAGACAGACTTGTGAATGTGAAAATGCTGATGTGAATTTTTAAAACACGAAGCCTGTTCCATAGATCCTTACCACGGCCTTTTCACCTGAAACTGTTGACTTCATAAACTTAGTAAAGTAGTTTTGCCTCTAAGGGCTTTTATTGAACAAAACTGGGAGATAAACTGCATCTGGGTGAAACATTCATACAGTGAACCATTTTAGAAAGCAGCACTTGCAAAAATATTTATGAAACACACAACTTCAGAAGTATGTTTTAGTTGTAACACAATTTTATTTTGTGCCTTTTTTCTTACTTTATACTTCATTTTTAAACCTTAAAACTCCCACTTGTCGCTCCTGTGATGACAGGAAGAACAATCCAGGTGGTGCCACATTTCTTCAGAATCTGCTCCAGTTTCAAATCACAGCCAGCTGTGTTTGTTTGAAGATGGAGATTAAAAGGCCGACAGATTAATACATGGTGCGAGTTATAAGTTGATTACATAGGCTCACAGTGCTGAATAAAAAAATCCAGCTTTAAATCATCGTGTGAGATTAAAGGAGGCAGATTTTCCAAAATGTCATTACAAGAAAATCTTAAGGCAGAATCATATTTACACTTCTTGCTTCCATCTGCCTACAGAAAGGAGTTTGATTCTAAATTAAAATGCCGATCCGTGTTCAGGGAAATTGAAACTTGAAAATTGGATACTGCAGATGTATCTGATATTAACGTCCATGGTGATCTTTCTGAGGGAATATCACAGAGTATTCTTGGATGCAGGTGTTTCAAATTCGATTGTCATTTTTGTTATAATATTATTAAGATTAGATTTTCATAGACATTGCATTCTCATTAGGACTCATTAGCAGGTTTTTTAAAAAAAATCTACTTTGCTCTTGTGCAATCTTGTTTATTTTGAAGTGATTTATATCACTTCCTGTTTCAGTTGCACACTTCCAGAAGACTCTGTGTACTACAAGTTCATGGAAAGCACAGAAGTCAAGCCGGTCCCAGTGTTGTCCTTTTTTACAAATTATCCTCTAAGCAAAAGCTTTTACGAAAAGGTTTGTCAGCAAAGTTTAACTTGACCTTATTAAGGAAAGGTCATGAAATGTGCATTGTTGTGATAAGTGAAAGCAAGTAGTACAATCATGGTGCTTTAGAGAACTCTTCCTTTATTTTCTGTACTCCATCCATCCATCCATCCATCCATCCATCCATCCATCTATTTTGCTTATCTGTGGTTGGGTCGTGGGGTCCACAGCCTAAATAGGGAGGCCCAGCCGAGAAACATAGTTCCTCCAGCGTGTCCTGGGTCTTCTCTGAGTCTTCCTCTGGGTGTCCTTCTGGAGCGGGAGACCTGCAGGAGACATCTGACCCGCCTCAACTGACTCCTCTTTATGTGGAGAAGCAGCGACTCGGATGACTGAGCCTCTCACCCGTTTTATAAGGGAGAGTCCTGCTGCACTGGAAACTCAGTTTGCTTATCTATGATCTTGTTCCAGTCAGTACCTAAAGCTCATGACCGTAGGTGAGTGCAGATCGAGAGCTTCGCTTGTGACTCTGCTCTTTACCACAACACACTGGCACAGCCTGCGCATCACTTCAAATGCTGCACCGATCCACCTGTTGATCTCCTGCTCCATCTTCTCCTCATTGGTGAACTCAATTCAGAGATACTTCAAATCCTCCACTTGTGGCAGGACGTCTTACTTTTGTCTGGCTGAAGACCATGGTGATGGAGACCCTGTCTTACCAACTACATTAGCTATGCCACAAACTTTACTTTGGTGGCATAGCTAAAGTAAAGTTGTTTTTATATCGCCAGATCTGGTTTAGCATGAATAATGGGCATCTTTTATGTGCCCATTATTAATATTTAGTTGTATTTTTCTGCATCTGACATTGCAAACGTTGGTAAACATAAACAAAAACTAAACTAAAACTAATTGTTTTTATAAAGTAATTTTTAAAATAAAGTTTGTATGTAGGTTCAAAACCTACATACAACAAAAATCTATGTAGGTTTTGAACTTCTAAATGACCATTTATTGGTGTACTTCATGTTTTACAAAGAACATGGATATCTCATAAGATGGTTTATGGTAACGTAGGTGGAAGGGATGAATGAATGGCTGAGGGGGGGAGTTTACCTGGAGCCACTTGAGAGTATGAAGACAGCTTAGCAACATAAAAGTTGTCCAAAAAAGTAGAACGTTTGAAGATGCATGTAAACAAATTCGAATATAGGATTACATTAATACGAAACTAAGAACTAAAAGTGTCAAAGTGGCATCAAGCCAAGTCTGCCTGAAGATTTTCTTCATGGAAGCAGAAAAAGGAAAAAAGGAATTCTCAGAAATAGATCCAATTATAAAAACAGGCACATATTGTGTTCAGAACGGTATGTGCAGATGGAAGTTTCATCAGCCGACCTTCAGATTAAAAAGAACATTTTTCAATATACAATAACTTTTCTAATTACTTTAAAAGTACCAGCTGATAGAAGTAAAATTTGGACAGCTGGTTCAATGAACTTTGGATATTTTACTGAAATGGGTTGATTTAAAAAGCTTCAGGCAGAGCTGCTGACGGTGCAGGACTCCATGTGGTTCCAAAACCTTGTGACCAGGTTTTATTTAAGTAACTGCTCCAACTCAATGGTAAATCCTTGAGCTAATAGATCAGGTCAGTTGGTATGCCTGCTAATGTGCAGGTCTTTAAGTATTCTGTCCAATAACTGGCCCTGTGCAGCACCTAATCACAGAAGTGCTTTAGAGTTCAGCCTGTTAAATTACACATTTAACTCTGACGTTGGTATTTAGCATGCAGCCAAATAAATGGCTAATTTAGCAGTCTGACTAATGACTGATGTGTTTAGCATGCGGGGTAATGAGCGAGCTGGAGGCTGATTAGTATTGCTCCACAGAGACACACCAGTGTTCTGTTTACTCATCTCATTCTCAGCTGCCTGATGGATACACACACAGAAACAGTTACTGGGATTTTGGCAAGTGGGAGTGTGTTTTATACGTGTGTGTGGTTATCTGAGTGTTTGTTGAGGGTAGCAGTTCAAAATAAGACTTTGTGCAGTTGTGGTTCATTGATTCTAGTTAGACTGCTCCATGGACGCTGAAACCGCTCTTATTTTAAATTACTTAGTCCATTTAGTAAAGGTAGTTTCGTGTTCGACTTTCAAAAAGAACTGCAATAAACAGGTTGTTAAACTATTTATAGATAAATTAGAAAAAGAAACCTCTAGCAGGTGTTTTTTCCTCTATTCATCTGTTAATTTACTATTTACAGTGGGTTCAAAAGTATCCACACCCCTTAAACATTTCTATATTTTGTCACATTACAACCACAGACATAAATATGTTTCATGTGAAAGTGGTCTATCACTGTGAAGTAGAAAGAAAATTATGATTCAAAACATTTTTTACAAATAAAAAAATGAAAAGTGCAGTGTGTAGAAGTATCCAGACCCCCCCCGCCCCCAGTCAATTCTCTGTGGAACAAGGTCCTGCTGCTATTCCAGCTGCTAGTCTTTAGGGTTTGCCTCCACCAGCTTTGATCTGAAATTTTTGCCCATTCTTCTTTGCCAAACAGCTCAAGCTCAGTCAGACTGGATGCATTGTGAGAGCGTTTGTGAACAGCAGCTTTCAGATCTTGCCACAGATTCTGGATTGGGTTTAGGGTTGGACTTTGAGTAGGCCATTCTAAAACATGAACATGTTTAGCTGCAGCCCTGGCTTTATGGTAATCTCTGAATCTCTGCCCAGCCTCCAGTCTTTAGACTCCTACAGGTGTTCTTCCAACACTGCTCTGTATTTGGATCCATATCGGGATGTGTGCTGATTTGCCATGTGGTGATGAATGGGCAAATGGGCAAATATTCTCTGAACCTCTGAAGCGTCACAGAGCAGCTGGATTTGTTCTGAGATCATGTTTCACACAGGTGGACTCTGCTCAGCCATTAGCAGCCATCAGACAACATCTGAGAGAAACTGGTTGCACTCAGAGAATAGGAAAAAAAAGTTTTTTTTTTATTTTACAAATAAAAAAAAAAACAATACTCAAAAAATATTTTGAGTGGTGGATAATTTTCTACAATTGTGCACCTCTTTGTGTTGGTCTTTCCTATTCAATTACAATGAAATATACTCATGTTTGTGGTTGTAATGTGACGAAATACAACCACAAACAAGGTTGTATATAAACATGGAACTGTTCAAGGGGTGTGAATACTTTTGCAAGCCACTCTACTTGTTGTGCTTTCTGCATCTTGACAGCAGCTGGATCACATGGTCAGTGCAGAACATGACAGCTTCTTTTGCTGACCTTTTGGTTGTTGTGTTCCTTAAGTGCATTTATGAGCCACACTCTGGTTACTTCATCATGGCTTTATTAATGTCAGTAAACACAGAACTTGATTCAGGAGGAATAAACTGGGCTTGCCTTCAGTATCACTGCTCTTCATTTGCTCCCACAACCTGCTCCATGTTTTAGCCATGGTATAATAAAATAAAATAAGTAAATGCAGACAGAAATGCTGAGGGTATTTATTTATTTTCTTTATTTCTGCTCTTCTCCATGATGTGGTCTCGGTATACTGAGGTCAGATTGAATCTGCTGATGCAGATATGCTCACATATTACAGAAACCATCCAATTATGATCATAGTTGGATATGTGAAAGAATACAGTGGATCTCTAGTATTTAGCTAAGGACTACAGCCACCCACGAATAGATGAAATATGTTCAGAGGTGAATCCATGAATACTGAAACACTAATAATAGACTGGGTTCCACTGGAGTTGCATTTAGCCCCCCCCCCCCAAAAAAAAAAAAAAATAGACTTTGATATTTGCAACAAACAAATTGCACAAAAACAGTTTAAATAGTTTAATAAGACTGAAGCTTAAACAAACTCAGATGTTTAACTTCTGATCCCAGAGTCTGATCTCTGAGGTCAGAAGAGAGCTTCGTCTCCGTCTAACAGCCTCACAACAGTCCTGATCATCTGCGGCCTCACAGTGGAACATTACCAAATTAATGTCTGCTTGTTCATTTTGGTTACTGCTGACATCATGTCCCTCAGGAAAAAAAACTGATGTTTGTGGATTCTTAGAAGTGCCAGCTGGTAAATTTCAGTCGACCTTGCAAAGAATGCAGACGCTCTGAAAATACATTTAGAGAGAACTTCATTTCAGCAGCAAAAACCAACCCAAGAATAGCTAAATGTTCAACTCAGAACTTCAAAAATGTGAGTGTGAAAAAAGGTTTATACTCTTATTTCCAGACCACTCAGTTTTTTTTTGCCTTTGCTATGTTTAAGGAAAGGTTTCATTTGGGTTTGTGCTGCCTGAAGCCCAATGAAACACCAGATGTAAAGACATTTTATAATGTTAAAACAACATTTTCTGCTTTGACTAAAAGACTTTTACTGCTGGGCTTAAAGTTCTGAATTAGAAATTTTCTCTTGATAGTTTCTTTTTCCTCTGGCTGCTCTGATGTTTGAAAATTAATTGTTGAAACTATGAGCACAAAATGTTTAACCACCACCTAAGTGATTTAGCACAACAATTATAAGATTTAGACAGATCTTGACTACATGACATTTATGAGGCATCAGAAAGTAACTTTAGAACTGCCTTTAAAAATGATTAGTTTTTTCATTGGTTATAAAAATCTAAATGCCGTATATCATTAAATGTCACGCATGTTCAAGCATGAAGTGGTTCATAAATGTGCCTGCTGCCAAACCTGCTGGGGTCAAAGGTCTCTGATTGGTTTTATTAACGGATGGCTTTGTACCATCAAAGTAAGAACTGTGTCTGAGTCTTGGATAACGTTGGGGTTCCCAGCTGACTGTGAAGTGGCTGACAGCGCTCAACCACCAGACGGTGGACTGCTCCGTCAGTATGATGGGTCAGCCTGAGCCTCAGTCGAGCTAGCATGCTAGGGTCGCGTTCAGCAGTGATTATAGCATGTTAGACAGTCTGTCATGGGGAAGACAGAGCCGAGTGAACAGCAGAGCATGTACTTCTGATCCCTCTCCTCTGGTTCTGAGATATGAATCATGACTGAGAGGATAAGGTCTGGAATACCAGCTGCTGGGGGAGGATACCTGGCTTTTCCTGCCGCTCACTGTGCCACCTCAAATGATGGGATTGTCACAGGGATGAATGGCTGCCTTTGTGTATGAATAAAATGCATTAAAACTGATATTGCAGGTGTTTTTTAATTTTTATTTTTAGTTGGAATTGTAGTTAACTGCTGTAGGCTGTCTTTGCGATCATAAAGGGGCAGTATCATGTGTTTTCCAGCCACATAGTGCTATTTTGTAGCACCATCAAGTACTACAGTATGAAGTACTTTCAGTTTGATGCTGTATGCTGAAAAGAAATTTTACTTTGTAATTTAACGCCTTGAAATCAGATCTCTGCCTCTTTTAAAACTCCTGCTCTTTATGAAACTCTTCATCCAGGAAGTCTTCACAACATGGCTGCTCTATTAACATTAACATGATGTAAAGCTCAAAAAAAGTCAACTTTACATAACACTGGCCCTTTAAGAGTGCCCCGCAGGAAGAAGGAAGAATCAAGGCTCTGATCTAGGATCACCTTGTGTTCTTTATGTTATTATCCAACCCAGAAAGCGTCCCATCAAAGGTTAGGGTCAGCCGTTTGACCTGTGACTCTTCAGCGTACTGCACAGGGAAACACTGACCCTCTGCCTGCAGACAGCATCCTACCAGCAGATTAAAGCTGCTCCCTCACACACATACACACCCGCACACACACACACAGATTTAACAACATCAACAGAGATATGAGCTCACAACATGAGTGACACCAGAACACACACATAGTAATTACAATGATTAGGCCAGTAATGAGTGTCAGTTTGTTCCTTGCATGCATACTCATCATTATCTCCCAACATTACACACACACACACGCGCACACGCCCATGAACAGGCCACCACAGACAGACCTGACCAAAGTTATTTGGTTAAACTCTGAAGCTTTGCTAACCATGCTGAAGCAGCTGTTGATGAGGATGGAGGAAGATTTTAGTTCAGTCCAGTCTGTTGCTGAATAAGGACACGACTGCTGCTCCACTCACTCCTTTAGATCCTTCATTAGTGATTAAAATAAGAAGTAAAAGCCTACAGGAGCAGCAGGGAGGAGTACAGCTGCAGACACATTAACAGTCTAATACACAGGCTTTGTGTTGCAGTTGGTTCCACATGCACACTGCAGCCATGCATCATCACGTCTTCATCACCCTAGTTGTGTTCACAGATATTTAACAGCTTTTAAAATAGACAATAATATTTATTCAACAGATCGTGCATATTTCACACATTCAGAGCACACTTTTCTGTTTATTTCTTGCTATTTTTTTATTCCTTTTTATACCCATCAGTTTGCCAGGTTCATCAAGCTGTTTCTATGAGGTCTTCAAACCTGGCTTTGAGATATAACCAGCAAATGCAGCAGCTGTCCTGAAAACCAGCCCTGTTTTTCTCTTTTACTTAACATTGATTAGAACCTAGAAAATTGATCTCTTTGTTGCATTACTCCAAAAATGAAAATTTGTCCTTTATTCTCGGGATGATAAATATAGTTTCTTTTCTTTGTGACTGGCTTTGGGTTTTAACTTTACATGTCTGCAGTTCTTTATTTAATCATAATGTTCACATGAATGCTCACTCAAATGAAATGAATAATGACTGTAAATCACACGCCAAGGTAGGACAGTCTGATATAGAAATGATAAAAGTGATACGGGATTTTTGGACGCAAGGACAATGAAAGCACAAAGATGACAATCACAAGCCAGAGATAGTATGAGTCCACCTCATCAGCTGATTTGGTGGATCAGATGATCATCAGCTAACACAGAAGTGGATTTTCTAAAACATTTTGCTTGTTTCAACAACACCAGCTTCCACATGGGAACATTTCCAGAAATGTTTTCATCCACTCAGAAAAACAGAGGATGACCCAAAATGCAATTATTTCTCCTTCAGACTTGTTGGTGGAGCTGAACATGGAGTGTGGGGCCTAAAGCCTTCACCTGAAGTTAGCCATAAACACAACAACAAATCATGAGTGGTGAACCACAAAGGCGAGCTGAGTCTTCTATAGAGACGCCTTATTAAAGGTTCTGCAGCAGCTGCAACTTTATCACAAACATCCACTAAAATGCAGTTTCCATGTCGACAGATGATCCACATCTTTCCCATTTTAGAAAAAAAATGTTCCACTGAAGAAGTTAATACTGAAAGGTTCTACAGTACACGGTGTGTACGGAGCTGTCAGCAGCATCCTGACCATTGTCCAACATGCTGCTAAAGCTTCAGCAACCAACACTGGGGTTCTTTCACAACTTTAGGTAAAACTGTACTTTGTGCAAAACAAGCTGGCAGTCGGTCCGGCCTTAACGCCTCTGCTCTAACGCCACATCTGTTCTGTGTCACAGAAAAGACAACGAGCTGGAAGAATGTGTGACAGGCTAATAGAGTGAACCAGGAAGGTCTCCAAGTTTGATTGCAGACACACAAACTCAGGAGATACAATCTAAATAGAGAGTAGGAGAGAATCACCCTGAGCTGAAGACAAACAACTGTTCCCAGATAGCATTAGATAAGCCTTGTTCCTGGTGCCTGGCTGAGAAAGGTCTGATTTCTTTGTTTGCTTTCCACTCTCACAATGTGACCATTTCAGTCTGTTTGCTGCTACAGTTTTACAATCAAAATGCTCAGCTGGAGCTTTGACTGCTTGTTTCCCACAAATTACAAGATGCCATTAATCTGAGTTCTGATGTGTGCAGATGCATTAACAGCAGAACTAAATGGAAAAGATTAAAGGAAGAATCCTATCGTCAGTATCACAGCAAAGGCTTTAAAGGGATCTTATTCCACCTGATAACAGCATCTTATATCCAGAAATATGAAACAACACTGAGTCATTTAGCCAGACAAACAATTAAAATAAAATAACAGCGGTTTGAACATTTTATCCTCGTGCCAACAGCTGCAGGTTGAAACGTTTTGCAGGTCCTCTTCAAAAACTTCAACGAGTCAATGAGCACAATCAGACCTGCAGGCAGCAGAAAACCACCAGCCATTACCTATTCCACAACCACACCGGACCTGAGTGCTGTGTTTTCAGGTGTGTGTAGAGCTTGAGTAAGCATGTGGGGGTGTGCTTAGAAACTTAGAAAAGTTTCTAAGATTATCAGTAAAAATAAAATGTTGCCACTCCAAAAAGCCCACATACATATTTGCTTTGAACCCCCTGGATCTGCATGAAATGGTTCCTTCCTGCTTGATGGTGATGATGTTCAGCAGCAGTCAGACAGGAACGACTGTGGCGGTTATTTTGCTACTAAAAATATTATAAAATCAGGTTTTCAAAAAAAAAAGAGAGAGAGAGAGGGCGAGACAAAAAGACAAGAGTGTGAATTTGTAACCCAGTTTTCCTCCAAGGTGAGTAGACTGTGTGGGATTATCAACCA